>PVKU01000435.1:0-230941 GCA_004027475.1 Anoura caudifer | reverse complement strand
CCTACCATCTATGCTACTTATTCTCTGTACCTCTCTCCTCCTCCCACTCCCCTGTTGATAACCCTCCATGTGATGTCCATTTCTGTGTTTCTGATCTATTCTACTTAGTTTGCTTTTGTTTTAGGTGTGGTTGTTAATATCTGTGAGTTTGCTGTCTTTTTACTGTCTTATTTTTTATCTTTTTCTTAGATAAGTCCGTTTAACATTTCATATAATGAGGGCTTGTTGATGATGAACTCCTTTAACTTGACCTTATCTGGGAAGCACTTTATCTTCCCTTCCATTCTAAAGGACAGCATTGCTGGATAGAGCAATCTTGGATGTAGGTCCTTGACTTTCATGACTTGGAATACCTCTTTCCATCCTCTTCTTGCCTGTAAGCTCTCTTTTGAGAAATCAGCTGACAGTCTGATGGGAACTCCTTTGTAGGTGACTGTCCCTTTATCCCTTACTGCTTCTAGAATTCTCTCCATTTTAATCTTGGCTAATGTAATGATGATGTGCCTTGGTGTGTTCCTCCTTGGGTCCAACTTCTTTGGGAGTCTCTGAGCTTCCAGGACTTCCTGGAAGACTATTTCCTTTGCCAGATTGGGGAAGTTCTCCTTTATTATTTGTTCAAATAAGTTTTCCACTTGTTGCCCTTCCTCTTCCCCTTCTGGTACCCCTATAACTCAGAGGTTGGGATGTTTAAAGATGTCCTGAAGGTTCCTAAGCCTCTCCTCATTTTTTTGAATTCTTGTTTCTTCATTCTTTTCTGTTTGGTTGTTTCTTTCTTCCTTCTGGTCCACTCCATTGATTTGAGTCCCAGTTTTCCTCCCATCACTATTGGTTCCCTGCACATTTTTCTTCATTTCACTTATTGTAGCCTTCATTTGCTCATCTAATTTGTGAGCAAAATCAACCAATTCTGTGAGGATCCTGATCACCAGGGCTTTGAACTGTGCATGATAGGTTGGCTATCTCTTGGATGCTTAGATGAATTGGCTCTGAGGCTTTGTTTTGTTCTCCCATTTAAGCCATTTTTTGGTTGTTTTTTTTGGTCTGGCCGAGGCTGTTATGTAGTGAGGGGCAGAGCCTTAGGTGTTCCCCAGGGTGGGGCAGCCCAGTTGCTGGATAGTGATGCTGTATGTGGGGGTGGGGTCCGAGAGGAAACAATGGCATGTGCTCCACTCTCTCTCGGATTCCAGTCCCTTCCGCTGCTTACCCTTTGCCTGGATTATTTGCATGCGAATGTGGGGTCTGGAAGAATGGTTGTTGGACTTCCGTACGGTTCAATTTTCTGTAAGTTCTGGATATTTTCTTTGTTTCTGTTTCTCAATCTTTGTTGTCCTTAATATTGGTTGTACAAGGAGGCACAGTGTGTCCACCTACACCTCCATCTTGGCCGGAAGTTCCGCAGTTACCTTTTCAAATTAGCATTTTTGTTTTGTTTGGATAAATACTCAGAAGTAGAATTGTTGGATCATGTGGAAGCTTTGTTATTTTTTTTTAAATATTTTATTTATTTTATCTTTAGAGGGGAAGGGAAGGAGAGAGGGAGAGAAATATCAATGTGTGGTTGCCTCTCGTGCATCCCCTGCCGGGAACTGGCCTGCAACCCAGGCATGTGCCCTGACTGGGAATCCACCCACGATCCTTTGGTTCACAGGCCCGCACTCAATCCACTGAGCTACACCAGCCAGGGCTGTTTTTAATATTTTGAGAAATCTGCATACAGTTTTCCTTAGTGGTTGCACTAATTTATAATCCCACTAATAGTGTACAAGGAAGGGCTCCCTTTTCTCCACATCTTCGCCAGCCCTTGTTGTTCACTGACTGATGATGACAGCCATTCTCTCAGTGGTGGGGTAATAGCTCATTGTGTTTTAAATTTGCATTTCCTGAAGATGAGTGACATTGAGCATCCTTTTATATGTCTCTTGGCCCTCTGTTCTCTTGGGAGAAATGTCTATTCGGGTCCTTTGCCCATTTTTCAATTGGATATTTTTTTTGGTGTTATGTTATATGAGTTCTTTGTATATTTTGGAAGTTAACCGCTTAACAGATGTAGCATTTGCAAATATCTTCTCCCATTCAGTAGGTTGTCTTCTCATTTTGTTGATGGTTTCCTTCTCTGTGAAAAAAGCTTGTTTCATTTATTTTTTTGTTTCCTTTGCAAAAGGAAATATATTCAAAAGCAATATTGCTAAGAGCAATGTCAAAGAGTTTACTGCCTACATTTTCTTCTAGGAGTTTTATAAGTTTCAGGCTTAACATTTAAGTCTTTAATCCATTATGGTTATTTTTGTATATGTTATATGAAGGTAGTCCAATTTTTTTTTTGCATTTATCTGTCCAGTTTTGCCAACACCATTTATTGAAAAAAAATTTACTCCATTGTATGTCCCAGCCTCCTTTGTCATAGATTATTTGATGATAAAAGCAGGGATTTACTTCTGGGCTATCTATTCTATTCCATTGATCTATATATCTGTTTTTAGGCCAGTACCATACTGTTTTACTTATGGTAGCTTTGTAGTATAGTTTGCCAGCAGGGAGCACAATACCTCCAACTTTGTTCTTTCTTGAGATCGCTTTGACTACTTGGGGTCTTTGTGGTTCCATATAAATTTTAGAATTAATTGTCCTAATTCTGACAATGCCCTTAATACTCTAGGTATTAAGGACATTTTAGCAATATTAATTTTTCTGATCCATGGGCAAAGTATGTGAAATGATTTTTAAATAAGCTGTTGTAATTTTAGATTTAAATAGAAATTGTCACCCTGGATGGTGTGGCTCAGTGGATTGAGCGTGGGCCTGCGAACCAAAGGGTCACGGTTTGATTCCCAGTCAGGGCACATGCCTGGGTTGCAGGCCAGTTCACGGCAGAGGAAGCATGAGAGGCAACCACACATTGATATTTCTCTCCCTCTCTCCTTCCCTTCCCCTCTAAAGATAAATAAATAAAATCTTTTAAAAAATTGTCAAGGTATAGAGGCTTTATTGCCTTCATCCAAGTTCCTGTAAGTTAACATCTTACATATGCGTGGTATACAAGTCAAAACTAGGAAATTCATTGGTTAACCCTATTAAACTAAACTTCACTCAGATTTCTGAAGTTTGTATCCTAGTGCTCTTTACAGGACACAATCCGGGATGCCATCCTGTATTTAGTCATGTTTTCTTGGTCTCCTCTGATCTGTGACAATGTCCGGGTCTCTACCTGTATTTCATGGACTTGACACTTGAAAGAATACTCCAGAGATTTTGTGGTATCCCTTAGTTTGCTTTCGTCTCACTTCTCCTCATGGTTAGACTGGGGCTATGTGATTTTGACACATCAAGTTGAAGTATGCTCGTCGCAGAATCACATTTGAGAGGCATGTTATCAGGAGTGTGTGGTGATGTGTTGCTTACCCTCGAACACTTGGTTAGTTGCACCTGCCAGATTTCTACAACGTACTCTCGTTTCTCCCATGGTCTGTTCTTTGGAAACAAGTTGCTGAGGGTCTAGGCCACACTGAAGAGGGAGGTGTAGTGCATTCTATCTGTTGGAGGGCAGAGTATCTAAAATATTATTTGGGACTCTTCTGAAAGGAAGATTTGCCTTTTCTCCCTCATTTTTTCATGTATTTCTCAAGATGAACTTACAGATATTTTACTCTTTGGGCTGTAATCCAGTGCTATCGTTATTTATTTTGTTTCTCAAATTTCTCCAAGTTTTGGACATTTGGCACTGAGTGTTTTTAAATGAATAATTTATCGACAACTCCAACAACGCAGTGAGGCAGGTATTAGCATTATCCTTATTTTGTAGTAACAGAAACTTGAGCTCAGAGGGAGAAACTTTCCCAGTCGTTCACATCCTACATGTGTTACGCCAGCAGTCTGACTAGAGTGTGTGCTGTGCTTTGCTTTCAAAGGAAAAGAATGTTCCATAAATATCAGAGATAAGGTTATCTTTTTATCCCGTGTTTCTAAACCAGTGAGAAACAAGAGAGACAAGATTTGAGGGGATTCATCATAAAGGCAGTACTCCCAGAAGGAATGAGCTCCAAAGGGACAGTATGTAGATAAAGAACCACCAATGGTCGTAACTAAGCATGTTTCTCGGTGGGAGGAGGCGGTGCGGGCAGGGAAGTAGCTAACAAAGGAAAGTATCAGGATGCAGGACCACTGATATCATGGAAGCTAAGGGGGAAAAAACCCCACTTTATTGAGAGTTCAATCAATTTGGTTGCAGGGCCACAGAGAATCCATCTGTGGTAAGAAGGGACTTAAGTAAAACATCAGCAAAACAATATACAGAAGGGTAGAAAATAAAACCAGATTTGAGATCAAAAGTTGTTTAGAAATGGGAGGTAAGTAAGTAATTTAATAAGGAAAGGGATGCAGAAAGGAGTAATTTTTTTTCTAGGGCTATAGGAAAGGAGATAGACAGACTCTGGTCAAGGGAAATGTTGACACTAAGGGCATGAGGGTGTTAGTCCTGCAGTGAGGGAACCCTGCTTTATGTACTACTGGAGGTGAGCCTGAGAGACCAAGGGCAGTGGGAATGTCGAGATGAAGGCACAGACACACCTAGGATGCTATGGAGTTTTATTCGATAGGCTCAATGTTATTAGTAAAACTGAGAGTTCACCTGCACACAGGAGAAAACTGTTACCTAGTCCTGTTCATACCTCACACCCCTGGGGCAAGCTGAGGTCATGCATGTTGATAGAAGCCATTTGAGTGAAAGCAGAGATAAAAAATGATTACCTGTATTTTTGCTTGACATAAAACTAAACTTAGTTTTTTCTAAAATGTTCAGAATTAAGTATGACACTAACTTGCTAGGTTTATATTAGGTAGTTGAAAAAATGATTGTAAAGGATAAACATAAAACATAAAAATAATTGCTACTAGAATAAAACAGTTTTTCTTAGGAATTTCTCTTCAGACAATTTTAATTACAGAACTCTTGGTGAGTGTTTAACAGTTGTCAATTTGACACAAGGCTGAATGTCCCGTCCTGTCTGTATGTTAGAGAGAGTAGGTGGTGAGTAGTATTTTCTGATCCAAGCAGGGAATGTACTGACATGGGTCAGGGTTCAAGCTGTCTACTTCAGAAGCATTTTAAATCTATGAAATTACTGGAAGGATGTTGTTTTTTTTTTATATTCAGATAAAAGCCAGTATATCCATGGGTACAACTCTCTATGAAATTTATGAACTACTGATTTAACAGATCCTTAAATATTATAGATTGCCTTTATTGAACACAGTTATAATACTATACTATAAATACTAATGTCCTTTATATGAACCAGAAAGAATTTACATTAAAACATATTAATATTTGGTGATTACTTTATTACCACATATATTACTGTATACAACTGTTTGATAATAGTAAGGGTATTATAAATTGTACTTTAAACAAAACTGTATGCATGGCATATGTAAAGCAGTAACATTTCGAAGGAAAGAGAAAAGGTATGAAAACATTTACCTAAAGTTTAGTAATACTGAAAAACACCAGGTTTGTGCATAGTAGTGATTGAAAGCTTTATAATACATCAGAACACCAGTCCATCTTCAGGTACCGTGGGGACAACCTGGGACAGGAAGAGTGTGAATCAAGGTCTTTAGAAGTGACGCCATCTAAAAATGCATCCCTCCACACAGAAGCACGCAGAGCTTTCTCTCTCTGTTTTGGTACACTCAGCAATGCAGACAAAGGTATATTTGGTTTAATGTGATTTTATTTTTCTTAGGTAAGCTTTAGTTATGTTATAGAGATAAAAATATACAATATTGCTTTAATTTATTTTTTTTAATTTTATAAGTCTATAACTGATTGTCATCATAGTCACAATTTAAAAAGCCTGTTTTCTACTAAGCACTTTATCCAGTGATACTGGGGAAGACTAACACAAATGGTTTATAGGAAGACTTTTAATTAAAGTTTAAATGTAAAAATGGAATTAATCTAGACCATGGGTCTAAATCTTCAGTGATACCTCATGCTGGGAACAAATTATGAAATGTTTTAGACAAATGTATTATTTTCAACACTGACACTGATTTTACAGATTCAAAATTTTGACTTGAAAATGCATAAAACTGACATACGTATTGTCTGAAGCCACTTTTATGTACAATAACTTATTTAAAAAATGTATTTCAGTACTACATCTCAGTTTGGGATGCTGTCACGTTTTTGTATAATACATGCAAAACACGCCTGGTGCTCTTCAGATGCCACAGCTGAGTAAGAGATTGGCAGATGGTGGCACTTCTTTTCAGTCACCTGAGGACAGTAGTTAGTAGGGTGATTAATTTCTCTTACTGATAATTTGTCATTCTATCATAGAAAACCTAATGTTTGACATTAATTTCACCCCTTTTTCTTAATACCAACTTAAAAGCAGTTGCAGTCACTATTTGATTTCTTAACTGATAAAACCTAGACAATTTATGTGCATATAAAATATGGACTATTTTTAAAATGAAAAATTCAAAATATTTTACACATAATTTTGTTCATTATTAAGCATACAATGCACCATTTGTTCACTCACAACAACACTCTGCACCAAACACTGCGATATTCAGTCTTACCACTTCTCAAATATGAGAAAAACAAATAGCTTCCACTGGGCTAAGAAAGTGAAATTTATAAAGTCAACATACCTTAAAAGATGACACAGATCTAAAACAGTTTGTAAAAAATTTTACACAGTGAAATGGGTGGTTTAATTTAATGAATGACCCAGAAACAAAAGTCCTTCTCTTCATTGCAGATTAATAAACGTGGTTGTCTTTATAATAGCAGATTTTTCATACTGCAACATTCAACTATCATGGTGGAGGTTTTAGTAGAGGTAAACTGGTGTATCTCCTCTGAACACACTATTGAAATTTTAGTGCTGCTGTCCTTAATGTTTATATAATGATAAAGAAATAATTTGAAAAGACATTTTAAATTTTTTCAATGTAAGGCACATAGCAAAATTTAAAGTCTAGAAACAGCTAGATTATATAAATCTTTTTAATCATTTTTTACCTGAAGAAAGTGGGTGAGTAGTGCAGTTAAAACATGCCTGGATTAATAGAAATGACTGAATTTAAGAAATGTAAATAATACTTGTGTGTAGAATGTTAATTTTTTTTAAATGTTTTATATAAAATGTACATCTTACAGTGTTATAGCAAGAAAAAACTGAGGCACTTAACATTAACAATGAAGAAGGAAATCACTGAAATTATCTTTCTACAAAAGCACCAAAGTGCCCTGGCTGGGTCACTCGGTTGAAGTGTTGTTCCGTACACGAAAAGGTTGCAGGTTCGATTCCGAGTCAGGGCACACACCTCAATTGGGGATTCCATCCCCAGAGCATGTATGGGAGGCAACCAACTGACATTTCACTCTCTTGAAGATCAATAAACATATCCTTGGGTGAGGATTTAAAAAAATAAACACCACCAAACCACTTATGTTAACATCAGTGGAAAAAAATAGAACCTAAAAATATGGGCAATAGTTTAGTTGGGTAACTACCAGTAGGAGGTACTTGGAGAACTAAGGAGTCAGAAGTGCAAAACTCAAAGCATTTCTTTTTTATTCTGACAGAAATAATTTCAATAGAGAACATTTTCTTAACGTGCCCCTGGATAAATTTTGTTTAGTTTGTGGCACGACCCTTTGTTTGAATGACTGTGGTATATATGTGAGCTTGGTATGTACGACACACATCAGTGTCCCCATGTGGACTTGCTGATGTCCAACACTGACAGTTTTAGCAACTGTGACCTTCCACACAGAGTAATTTAAAGCAAATCCAAGGTAAAAACTGATCGTGGAATTATAGGAATCTACTAGATGTCAAATCAGCGAAAGGTCTGGCTTCCGACAGATGATGAAGGGACTGGAGATGTGTGGTTGTCTGCGTGTTATCTGTAGCACTTAATTCAGCTGGATAGATTTCATTTAAAGCTCCATTTTGAAACTGGAAACAAAAACAGCAATGCAATGATTAGAATGAATCTTTAAGTATTTTAACCCATTAAACAATATATTAAAATGTTTTTAAAATTTTCACCCTACATGATGTTAAACTTCAAATTACTTTATATTGCTGCTAAATTTTAAATTATGCAATGAAAACATCCTGAGTATGTATGCATTAGCATGTTAACAACCTGGTTCCTCCAACTGATGATACAGATGGATAATAAACTGTGTCACTTCATATTTGGCGATCCATGTATCAGGAGAGTATTTATTTGATCAGTACGCCTTCAGTTTTGGATAGGAACTGATGAATCTAAGCAGCAGTCATAAATTATAGTTGCACAGGGTGTGGGACAAAAGCAGGTTTACACAACTGTGAGTGTGCGGCACACAGAGTGTGTTCCTGTGTTAACGTCCATACAAACAATTGTCAATCTACTCTCCCCACCCCCATAGATGTCCTCTGTGAAGTTTGCTCTGACCTGATTTCATCACAGTCTAATTCTGGGGACCAGGGAATTTATTGCATTTGAGATTACTACACTGGAACTGCAGATGACCCAAGACTTTTCCAAAACAGGCTAGTTCTGATTTGTTAGAGGTTTCCTACTATTCCTAAAAATATACCATGAGTATGATTTTCTAAACCATTTTCTTATTTGTACTGTACTTTTTAATAAGTACCACTATAATTACCATCCTAATTACAGAATCAAGTTTATTAAAAGCTTTGTTATAATGATATCAGCCTAGTTTTTCTAACTGCTACTGAGCGGAAAAAAGGCAGGCCACAGAGAGCACGGCAGGGTCTTACAGATGGTACAGACAGAATACGGTTAGCAAGAGTCGTAGAAACTCTCACACAGATTCAAATCATACCCTTAATTCCTACCACTAATACCTACTTTTCTAAAGTTTATGTAACAGCTTCAGTGCTCAAAAGGCTGATTACATCAAAGATCTTCCAAAACATGTATTAAATATATAGTAAAAGCCACATAATCTAGATCTTCAATGAATGGCAGCTCTGTCATAGCTGCAAACGGAAGGTAATATTATTTGCCCAGCGAATGTTTGGTCTTAAATACATTACTCTCGCCAGTCATAACATACGCCAGCGCTTCTCTTTACACTGTCTAGGGTCTAGAGCTGTTCTGTTCAATAGAAATATGTGAGCCACATACGTAATCTTAATATATTTTACTTAACATAGCTGAAATTTATCCTTTCAACACAAAATCAAATATTTTACTTTGTTTTTTTCAAATTAAATCTTCAAAACTGGTGTATGTTTTACACCACATCTCATCTGGGACTAGCCACATGCGGAGGGCTACCCTACAGAGGCAGGAGAGTTACAGGTCTACAGAATTCTTATTATTCATAAAAAAGTAACACAAAATAGGGAAGGAGGGTCGCTGTAAAGAACTCATGAGATAATGAAAGCCCTGTTCCAAATGGAGTGTTACATAAATAAGTTCTCTACAATACACTCAAGAGTATGCAAGAGTTAAGGTACCTACCTACCCACACTTAACTTTACAGCAGTGTTGTGAAATAGACTATAACTGAATATTACATTTTAAGATAAATAAAATGTCAGGAATGAGAGTAAGAAAAACCTTCAATGTCATTTTCTATTAGAAAGCTTGTATATAATCAGATCAAATCAAGTGAAAAAACAAACAGAAAACACAATTAGGGATAAAGACTTGGGTAACACTGTTACATTACTATACTCCAATACACAATACATAGAGACCAAAGAACTTAATTTTAAGTCAGGGTTTTCTTCAAAACTAAACTTATAAAACATTTAAAAATAAACTGCTTTCTAATGGAAAGCACAACGTGAAGATGCCCTATCCCTGGGCGGCTGAAGAGAGCAGATAAAACACGTGAACTTTTTTTATGAGGGCACTTTTCGATTTAAAGTGTGCTGCTTGCTGCTAGAAGGGTTCCCATGACACGGTTAAGCAACAAAAATATAATGTCAAGCTCAAGTCCCGTCATGGAGTTACCCCTTTACTCAGGTCAGAAAAAAATATTTCACCTTAAAGATAAAAGGAGGACATGGCAGTAAGATGGAGGGGTTGCCGGAGAATACTGTGGAACCTAGGACTAAAACTCCAGGGATCATCTGGGGCAAGGGCAAAGAAGCCGAAACATGGCTTCATTGCCTTCAACCCAATTTCAACAATATATTAAAACACTGAGAAAAATATTTTTAAAAGGCCTTCAATTTTAAAGAATCAAGAAAGATAGATAACCCAAAATCTGTAAACACTGTACTTTTAACTAATTTCACCTGGTAACTTAAGGCTATATTCATTCCTTGGCCCTTGATTTCTTTCTCCGTTATAATTCAGGTAAATACAATATGCTTGCGTTGGTAACATACTGGAAAAGTACTGGCTTATTTAAAAAAAAAAAAAAAAAGTAGTCACAGACATAATTAGAAATGTTCTCTGACATAAATGTTGTAGGTAAGAGAAAGAGATTAAGTCACTCCTGATACCAATGATGTATAACTCGTGTATTTCTAATAAAGAAGAATCACTGAAAAGGGCTTATTCAGGTAAAACCCTTACCTGGGTTAAAAACGCCTGTGGGCCTGGCACTGCTGTGTTGTACTGCATCTGGGCCACATGGCGTTGCTGAGGTTCCGGCTGACATGGGTACATTGACACGGCCCCGGAATAACACGTCTGCGGCGTCACTAGGCTTGCCTGTGGATGTAGCCCGTGCCTCTGGTTTTCCGAGACTTGTAAACATGTGACAAAACCTTCTAAGTTGGAAGTAGTAGTAGGGTATGGGGATGGTTCGAAACTCCCTATGGGAAAGTCTAGCTGCGCCCCCTGTTGCGGTAACACAGACTGGTTACAGGGAATAAAGTTGTGCGTGTAAGGCACGGTCTCAATCTCGGATTTGTAGGGAAGCTCTTGACTGGTCCCAGGTAAGTCTGAAAAGACACCGAACTGTGGCTGGTCTTGCTGAGGACAGCTAAAAGGCACGGGCTGGTTAGTGCTCCAATTTGCAAACATGCCATTGACTTGCATGTGCTTCATTTTCTGGCACAGCTGCTGCTGCTGCTCCATGGGGGGGTGTCGTGGATGGGGCTGCTGCTGCTGCAACTGCAGACGCTCCTGGACCACACAGCTGGAGCTCAGCGCCGGGGGTGGTTGCTGCTGGTAGCCTGGACCCACAAAGGTGGACTTATCTAAAGAATCTTGGACGAACGTCAGGATTTCATCTGTTAAGTCAATGTCTTGGAAGTCATCCTCACCAGAAAAGTCAGTTCTGAAAAATTCCTCATTCTGCTGCATATGTTTAATATCTTCAAAATCAATACCTAGGTGTTTCATAATGCTGTACAAGTCACTATTTTTATTGTCTGGGAAGAGCCCTACTGGACCTTCAGAGAGTGTCATGTTCACTTCCTGAGGCTGACCAATTTGCTCATGTTTCAGGATACCATTTCCCATTGATGCAATGCTGTCTTGCCAGTTACTGCATTTGTCCAGATAGTTATTAAGAATATCTCTGTCCAAAGGTGCACTACTCGCAGCATGAGAGAGATAAACAGATTTATCTTGTTGCGAAAGGGCAGTCCAGAGGGAATCCTTTTGTGGAGCTGGTTCAGTAACAGAATCTTTTCCACTAGCAATATGTTTAGGCCTCGCTGGTAAGGGATCCATCATGGGAGGAAAGGGGTTATTTATCTCATACAACACAGCTTCTCCAGTGGCAAACATAAAAGGCAACTTGATATTTCGTTTTCTTAGATGCTCTGTTCCTTCTTCATCTCTAAAATCACAAAAACATTACTTTGACAAATATCTGATGACTGGTACCATAAAATTGTTTTTTAGACAAATGATTTACAATTTGTCCAAATACAGTACAATCACTAATTCCACACTCAGGCTATATCCCTGATATCCTGCCCTCCCTCCAAAAAAAAAAAAAAAATTCCACGTAAGAATGTAGGACTCCGTGTGGGATAGGCACCTCCAAATAAAATGCAAAGCCCAGAAGCTATGAAGATTGGCATAATTCACAATATGAAAACTGTATGTGTACATGTACACATATATTTAACACAGCATTACAAAACATCAAATATCTAGGAATAAAATAAATGACAGCTGTAGAAGACTCATGTGAGAAAAGCACCATCATTACTGAGATAAAGACATAATCCATAACCGTGTACCCCTAAGTACAAGTGCAGAGACGCATACATTCATTCAGCATGTACACAGGTTGGAATGTTAAGTAGTATAAAGATGTTAATTCTCCTCAAATGTGCTAGACTTTCATTGTACTCCCCTGTACAATCTGGGATGTTGGGATTACAGTGTGATCTCTTTAAGGGTGTCCAACCTGTGGACTGCATGCGGCCCACGATGGCTTATGAATGTAGCCCAACGCAAAATCCTAAATTTACTTAAAACACTGAGATTTATTTTTTGTGATTGTGTCACAATATCACAAGACAACTCTTCTTCCAGTGTGGCCCAGGGATGCCAAAAGTTTGAACACCCTGATTTTCTGGTGGGAACTGACAACTGATTTCTAAAATGTGTATGCAAGTATAAAGGGGGCAAGAAGAGCCCAGGCAATCCTGATAGAGAACAATGAAAAATCCTAAACAAACCAAACGGAGGACAGACACTCAGATATCGAGACTTGTTATAGAATAATTAAAACAATGTGCTGTCAGTGCGAAAGAAGGCGACCAGACCGCTGGGACATAACAGAGCCCTGCAGCAGAACCGCGGACTCGTCGTCTAATCAAGAGGCCGTGCAACGGAGAACAGGTGCCTTTTCAGTGCGTTATCTTTCAATAAACGTTAGTGGTCAAATGGATATACGCATCCAATGTTTTTTAAGTTGGTGAAATAGCAAACTTCATTATAATCTAAAAATGCAGCCTAATTCATTAATACACTCACCATGTATGATTTGGGATGTTTATGATTACTCTGCAAAAATTTGCTACTACAACCTAAAATATAAACATAAACTAAAACTCAGTCACTATAAGTTAGGGCTAGAGGCACTGCTTCCTAAACCCTGTAGGCCTTCAGTAAGTACAAGGGGGAAAACCTGATCTTGATCCTTGCTCAAGCCACATACAAAAACCAATTCTCTGGAGAAAATTTACAATGCAAGTGTTTAACAAAATACTCATTTCCAGAATATATACGAAACTTAAAAATACTGTGTGCTTAGAAAACAAATGCTAAGAAGCAAAGCATTGTTATATTCCTATTTTACAGATGGCACCAGCTTTTCATTTATCCTGCATACACACCCAGGATAAAACCCTGAACCACTCCTTCAAATCCCTCAATTGTTCTCCTCCCAAGATTCTACACATTCCATTGTTCAGTGCAGTCTGTCAATTCTAACTTCTCAATGTCCTTCTCTGACGTCTTCTTTCTATACATCTTAACTTTTCAATTTTGTATACTCATTTTTACTGTTGTTCAATTAGTTGTCCCTGTTGTCTTTGTCCACTGGTCCTTTATACATATACCTTTCAATTTTTTTTTGCATAAACTCACTCAGAATTTAAGTTCTCAAGTAAAAGCATTTATAAGCCAAAACGTCATCACCATAAAAAACAATGACGACAAACGCTCTAAGGCTGTGCTTACGTCAGCGGCCTCTGGGTCGCAATGATGTAGTCGGGCCTCCCGTTTTTGTAAACCAGGCGTGCGTTAGACTGGACCCAGGTCCACTGATTGTCTTTGGTGAGCAACCTGAACACTACCAACCCACTCTCTCCGGTCTTAATCACTAGAATAAAACAGAAAAACAATAAATCAAACTCAAAGTCAACACATTAAAGAAAATCTCGAAACAAAACCTCCCCTATCTCCAGACATATTTCATTTATCACCAAAGATAACAAATGTCTTGACAACTTTTTGAAACTATCAAAATGCATGGAAATAGTTCTTTGGAGCTGTTATCTCACACTAAACTTATTTAAAACGTTAAGGGGAAGACTAAGGAACAGACAATTCTAGTAATACATGAAATTATAGAGAGTATAGTTTGGGGTGAAAAAGATAAATTGTTTTAATTTTAAATAGGGAGTGTTTCCCACAGCTTACTATTTTCTCTACAATTTTAAAATATAATCTATACTGACATAAATTTGTGAAGGAATAATGACACCATCAAAATATTCCTGAGCAAAACGTGGTACGAAATGATCATTTCCATCATAATTAAACTACTGCATGTGGCCGCTGTAGCGCAGGCGGAGAGAGCAACTCGGCTTTACCGTAATGGTGCGGCGCTGGGCAGAAGGCTACCGAAACGTCTCCTTAAACACGCTCCATTCTACAACACTCAGAAACAAGTCCTGCAGCGCACGGGCGCCTTCCCCAGGAACTTACTGCGGATGTGGTACTCAGCACAGTAAAGCATATCGGCCGCATGAATAAACTGATACCCGGATCCTCGCATGCACAGCTCTGCTTCCGTATAGCCTAAGATAAGTTTTCCTCTGTTTAAAAAAAAAAAAAAAAGGTAAAATTTAACAAATGAAGTAATCAACATAAATTTATCAGCTACATGCTATTTTCTGCAATGGGTTTTACTAGATATTCAGAATTTTACATTAGCAGGTAGAAAAAAATAACCAAATCTATACAACTGCTCCCTTTTGCTTATGGCTGCAAATTTCAGTTTTAGACCGTGAAGTAAGCATAGCTAAAGATAACTCTGAGTAGATTATGTAAGAATAACAAAATCTTTAATAAAAGTCTAGAATGCCTGTGCTCCATTTATGAGGGGCAGGGTTTTCAAACCTCTCTGAATTTCCATATTAGAAATTAGAAAAGCAACGATATGTTTTGTTTTAATATGAATGCCTAATATAATTCTCCATAATTCTCTTAAAGTTACTAAATTTCTAGGGCTAAAAGTCAAATAAAATTTGTACAATTTTAAAAATATTAAACATCCAATAATCTTACTATTAAGCATGTCATCTTTATGACATGGAAATTGGGGCAATTATTGTAAAAAATTATAATGCGATTTGTGAGCCTGATAAATTATTCTAAAAGGAAGACTATACTGAATAGTATAAAATAATAATATACAATATTATAATCTACACTTTATAATCTACACT
Source organism: Anoura caudifer (assembly GCA_004027475.1). Taxonomy (NCBI): domain Eukaryota; kingdom Metazoa; phylum Chordata; class Mammalia; order Chiroptera; family Phyllostomidae; genus Anoura; species Anoura caudifer. The sequence goes on along the minus strand of PVKU01000435.1, from coordinate 215,801 downwards.
ATATATTTTACATGCTAAGAGAAACATACTACATTGTACAATATATGCATTTGATGAAATAAAACTGGAAAAGTTTTACTTACTTGGCATCAACACCAATAGGTGTAAAGTCTAGTTTGTGTTTTGTTCTAAAGATGAAGTTTTTGGTTCGGATTTCAAGTATAGACGGTGGCTGAAGTGGAGTAGCTATCGCAAACAGAGCTAACTGAGGGGGAAGGATTGATCCATCTTTCGCTTTCTTGTTCTGGCCATGAAGATACTTTAACCTCCCTTTGAAATTCATTGCCTTAAAAAATCAAAAACAGTTCATTTAAGTTTAAAAGTTGTTCCTTTTTAAAAGGCTCAGTCATGGCCACATCCAAGGTTCTGGAGTGTGGAACTGCTTTCTTGCATCCTTGCTCCACAGGCCCATTAAAAAGATCCTGAATCAGTATGAGGACTACTAAGGGGAAAAGCAAGCCACTGCTGGCTTTTTAGTGGTCAGAACCAGAGCACCTGTGTCACTTCCTCAGTTTGCCAGTGTCCCGTCACTGACACCTGGCACAGCTCCTTGCAAACTGTGCGTGCAATAGGTATTTCCCAACTGAATGAAGAGTGACAGTCATTGAGTACACATGCATTTTCAAACATACATGAGCTATTTTCCACAGTTCGCAGTATATTTCATAGCTCATGGTAATCTTTCATATAAAGATAAAATACAATCTTATTAAAACATTAAAATGACTCATGAAATCATAAAGAATGCAGAGCTCTATTAAAGATAAAGAATAATTTCAGAAGACCGAGGACACAAAGACAATTTAAGCATGACCACGATTAGCTCCGTTGTTTAAAACAGTAATAACCAGGACAAGGGGTAATACTATCAGTATAATGATAATAGGACAAGAAAGAAAAGACCAATTACACTCAGATTCCATCTCAGAAAATATATACTAACAGTTTTCTTCAGTACTAATGATCAGTCTCAAAGCAATTCTAACTCTGGGTCAGCAAAATTATCTTCACAAATAAACACACGAACAAAAACCACGTTTGCTAACATTTAAGATTTGATTATCCATTTCAAATTCCTGATAATTCACAAACGTAACATACAACATGCCCTGTGAGCTCTTTCTCCTGTGCTGGTGGAGTGTGCTTTTTTGGGGGTGGTGGGGTACACTCTGGGATAGCTATGCTACCTTTTATTTTCTAAATAAAAAAACAGGGCAAGGTTTGACAAAGATTTTCACGCCTCTTCCAGGTGTGAGGGCAGCCTAAGGCTCTGAGTATTGCATTTTGATGAACAGCCTTAAGATGAATGGCTTTTAAGAACAAAGGGTTCAGTGATCCTCTCCCCTGGGGATCACAGCATAACAGGCCCCTTTCAGAAAGGCTCTGAGAAATCTTGCAGTAGGAAAACCCATTCAAGCTGGAAAACTGTCTCCCAACTTATCTGAGCACTTTTTTTTGGTGGGGGCGGGGGTGCTATTTTGAGGGTACAGACGATGGAGAGGACAGACCATCTGCACCCTCAGTATCCTGCCTAAACGGCTCCATGGTTATCCTCCCCGGGCGTTCAGACCACACAGCAGCATCTCCCACCGCACCCTGACCCTACCACCATGAAGGCACAGCCACTCTCCTACAGGGCAGTCACTCTAGCCACGTGGAGAAAAGGCCAGGATAACGGCTCCATCTAGCAGGCACTACATCCGAAGAGGGTAAGCATTCTGTTGTTCAAGTCGGGCTACACGGTTCTCGGTCATACACCTGAGAGGTCCTACCAATAGGCAACATACAAGGTTCTATGTTACTTCCCTCAATCTTTGGGACTCCATCCTAAAGGACAGGGTTTGGGGAAGGATAGTTAAAGATTCAAAAATCAGAAAAAGTATTTTAAAAGATACTTTCCTTTAGCAAGGTACTTGATGAAGGAGATTTTTAAAACTGAACTCAAATGTAACCAAGGAATACTGGTTTCATGTCATCTGTTTTAGTTCTCTGAATCGACAGGGAAGGTCGGGGCCCCCGGAGCGTGCACCTCACCAGAAAGCCGGAGGAGTTGTCGAGCAGGCACCGCAGGCGGCACGCGAAGCACCTCTCCATGAACGCAGAGTTTTCTGGGGGGAGCTGGTCTGGGTTAGGGTAGCCTGCCAGCTGCGGGAGATCATTAGCTTCTGTGGAAACAACAGCAACACACACTTACTTTCCATTTTGCTGTAAAATTACTGTATTTTTCAGACCATATGATGCACCTAGGTTTTAGAGGAGGAAAACAGGAAAAAAGATTCTGAAGCAAAAAATGTGGTAAAATATTTAATAACATAATAGTTCACCAATGTAAATGTAAAAAGAACTCAACAGCAGCATTAACAACCATTATTACTCCCAAATTTACAGGGGTGGGGGGTGCATCTTATAGTCCAAAAAATATGGTGTTTAGATAGTTGAAATTTATGTTAATTTCTAAATTGGAGACTTTAATTCAAGATACAAAAAGATAATCATTTTCAGAAGAGGAACCATTTTCAGAAGAGGAACCATGAAAAGAAACTAAGACTCACTGAATATCACTTATACCTCATAGAACTTTACCCATTCAGTTTTGTTTTTATTGACCTCTAAGTGTCAACAATCTCCACATTTTGAATGCCATTTTTTCCTTTTAACATTTCCATGAACTTCTGAAATCACTGTTTCCATTGAGAAAACTTTTTTTTAATACTTGTATATGCTACTTTGCTTATTTTACGCCCTGTAAACACAGCACGATTTGCACACCTCCAGCACCCACCTTGCACACAGTGCTTCCTATCTGTCCAGTCATCAATGGTTGCTCCAATATTCCTTAGATTTATACAGTTTTTATTAATGTCAAAATCATTATAAAATTAATAAAAAAGGAAAATAATAAATTCATTTTTGAAGGAAACAATATTTCTTAGTTCATCAGGCTCTTTGTGACCTATGGCTACTGACACATGAGTTTCTACTACTTTCCCACCTTCACCAAGGAGTTCTATGCCTATAGAGGTTCACTGCCTCCTTTTGCAAAATTATATTAAAAATACCAAAGCTATCTTTTTAAGAAATTTATTTATTGACTTGAGAGAGAGAGAGAGAAAAAAACACTGCTATGCTGTTCCATTTATTTATGCATTCATTGGCTGATCCTTGTATGTGCCCTGATGGGGGAATTGAACCCACCACCTTGGTGTATGCTCTACCCAACTGAGCAACCCGGCCAGGGCCCATAACTATATTTTGATAAACGTCCTTACCATCGACTCTTTGTCCAGAGTCTGTGCACTGTGAAGGGTTTAATGCCCAGTGTAGCTGACGCTGAAATTCAGCTCGGTCTTCAGTATGGATCAGTTCATACACACTCTGATGTATGACATCGGACTAAGGAAAAACAAATACAAGGGAATAAAACAAAATTACTGACTTGAGGTTAAATGTTACTTTTTAAAGTAATTTCAGAACCCAGCTAGATTAGCCAGTGGTGATGAGTAAATCAAATGGATCTCAGCGCTCTCCAGTCATCCTGGAGAGGAAAAACCAGAGAGGGACTAGTACTGTCCTTGGTGAGCCAGCCACTCCATGAATGTTCGCCAAACAGCCACCTCTCCACTCTTTAATTGCAACATATTAAGTTCTGATTATTTTTATCCCATTTTCATCTTTTAAGTATTTCTTTTTTCATGAAATCTTATCTGAACACCCTGCTGCCTTCCGTAAACTTAGTAGTATTATGTATTTTCTTCACTGTTCTCTAACAGTTTTCTTTAGATTGAATTCCTCCAAGAAGACTCCAGAAGAGTCAGGGTTATGCCTTCACCATGTCAGAATCCTTCCTGTACCTCTTGCTTCTTAGCATTTATTACAGTGCTGAGCCCTTAACCCTTAAAATCAGCATTTTTCTAACATTTTTTTTTACTGCAACTCATGGTACTGAATATGTTTTTCACCCATAACATGTATGCATATATACACATGGAGAAATATTTCACAAGACACTCTGTGATAACATTATTTATTCTATTTTATTCCATTCTAAGCAACCAAAAAGAATGGTTGATACACCATACCATCATCACTACCCATTAAGGAAGGACAACTTGCAGTTCAATGCTACATGAACGACAACCCATGTCAGACACAAATGTTTTCTTAAATAATATCTATGCCAATGTGTACCTATGAGGAAAATACAGATCGGGAAATAGCTGATCTCTGATTTCTTAAAGGTTAGGAATCACATTATCAAATAATAATAAAGAAAACTAGGCAGAGTTAAGTTTCAAACAGGCCTGTTCATGAATATTAGTGCATTTTCTTTGTAATTTAAAAAGTCTGAAAACAATTCTACCTCTGGGTCAGTAAAATTACCTTGAAGAATACCTTCATAAACTGTTGTAGCCAGACTCTACTACTTGAGCTACCTAGAGAAAGTCTCCCTACAAACTTGATCCTCCAGCATTAAACTGTCTTTAACACAACTGCCAGATTTATCACCTGAAACACAGACTGGAACACGCACAAACCCCTCAGTGGTTGCACTGTGTATAAATCACAGCTTAACCATCAGTTTATATGGCCGTATAAACAGTGCTCCTCACCACCAGACTTGATATCACCTGTGAGCTTGTCAGAAATGAAATTTCATGGGCCCTACTGTGATCTACTGAATCAGAATACCAGATTTTGGGGTCTAAAGATATACATTTTTATCAAGTTATTCAGGTGAGTCTTATGCCAAGTGAAAATTTAGGAACTACTGATACATAAGTATAGCTACCATTCAGGTGTACTTGCTAACTGTGCTCAAATCACATCTTATATTCATTTCCCTCCAATGTACCAAACACCTTACCTACCACTCCACCTCTCACTATTCATCCAATAACAATGAACAAACCAGGCACGTTTATCTCCTTTAGGGACTTCCAGTCTGCTGCTTACGGTCCTTCTGCCTTTTCTTCCCTGTGTTCCTGCACAACTGGCCACCATCTGAATCCTACACTTTCTTTAAGTTAGCTTAAATACCACCTCCTTTAGGAAAGCTTCCCTAATCAGAAGTAAAGGTATCAGCCATGGTATTTTGCTTGTACCTTTACAAATCACCTTATTCATTTCATAGTTGCCATGTGTGTCCGCCAGTATCCATACTAATTAGGTGGCAAATACCTTCTTGTCCTCCCTCATTCACAACCCTGTCTGGCCCCTACCTGAGCGTTTCTTTTACATGAGCATTCCTTAATAAGTGAAAGAGGAAACACGGTATCCGTAAGTCTCACAAACATTTATGGAAATTTTAGTGTAGTTAAATTAATGGTATAAAAACATGTTAGCTGAAATTACATACTTTTTATTCTATAGCACATGTTTTAGTTGATATTTTATAAATATAAATTATACCCCTAAAGTATAAGATACATAAAAAGTAGAAAGTTAATTTAAAAAAAAATTTTTAATGACCTAAGATGCCATATTTACCTGCTGAAAACCCAGATAATCTTGTATAGTAGAAGAAGCATAGAAGACCACAGCATCTGTAGTGACGACCAACACAAAGCCGTTCAGGGCCTACAAGAGAAGCAGCTCTAAAATCAGTCATGTGACTAGCAATACCGTCACTCATAAACATTTGCTTCAACTAAGGCTGTCACTTTGACTGCTAACACAATCTTCCTTTAAATGGCTGAAATGGACTTCCGGCCAAAATGGAGGGGTAGCTGGACGTGCTGTGCCTCCTCTCACAGCCAAGATTAGGGACTACAAAAATATAGAACCAAAGAAAAGAAAACCCAACCAGGACAGAGGGAGGATTGAATTGTGCGGGAGTCCAATGGCGATTCACCCAGAACGGCGACCGAAGGAGGGTCCGTGACTGGAGGTGGCCCTGTGACCCGAAGTGGCCCTGGGACCGGGGGCAGCTGAGTGACAAGGTGCAGCTCTGTGAATGGGGGTGGCCCTGCAACTGGGGGAGGCTCTGCAACCAGGGGCGGTCGAGTGACCAGGGGCGGCTCTGCGACCACTGGGGGTGGCCCTGCGACCGAGGGAGGCCCTACAACTGGGGGAGGCCCTGCCACCAGGGGCCAGTCTGTGACCAGAGGCAGCCCTGCGACCAAGGGCATCTCTGGGACTGGGGGAGGCCCTGAGACTGGGGGCGGCCAAGTGACTGGAGGCAGCCCTGGGACTGGGACCGGAGGTGGCTCTGCAAACCGCAGCCCTGTGACCAGAGGAGGAGGCTTTGTGGAAGACCCAGAGCACACACCCCTGATCCTAGCTGAAACAGTGGAAGCTGTGAACACCAGGATACCCGAAGGAGACCGCACCACTGAATCTCACAGGTATTCTACCACAGAAGTCCATACCATAAACCCAGGGAGCCAGAACAGATCAATTTAAGAAGCTGAGGCTAACAAGAAGAGTCTCACAAACAATGGGAAGACAAAGAAACAATCCCCAAATGAAAGAAAAGGAGGAAGCCCCAGAAAGAATGCTAAGTGAAATGGAGGCAACTCAACTATCAGATTCTGAGTTCAAAGCAATGGTTGTCAGGAAGCTCCAAGAGCTCTCAAAGAGCTATCAGAAATTACAGGGAAGCTACGATGAACTCACTGCAAACTATATCAACATGAAAACAGAAACTATCAACAAGGGCCAAGAGGAAATGAAGTACACAATTTCTGAACTGAAGAACACAGTGGAAGGAATGAAAACCAGGACTGATGAAGCAGCAGATCGGATCAGCGAGCTGGAGGACAAAGTAGAAAAAACACCCAGAAAGAGCAAGAAAAGGAAAAGAGGCTCAGAAAGAATGAAGAGGGATTAAGAGAAATGCAAGACAATATGAAACGTAATAATATCCGTATAATAGGGATTCCAGAAGGAGAAGAGGAAGAGCAAGGGATAGAAAACCCATTTGAAAAAGTGATAGAAAACTTCCCTAATTTGATGAGAGAAAAAGTTACACAAATCGAGGAAACACAGAGAGTCCCAATCAAGAGGAACCCAAAGAGGCCCACTTCAAGACACATCATAATTAAAATGGCAAAATTCCAAGACAAAGAGAGAATCTTAAAGGCAGCAAGGGAGAAAAAGGAAGTAACATACAAGGGAGCCCCGATAAGGGGTTAGCAGCTGACTTCTCAATGGAAATGCTCCAAGCCAGAAGAGAATGGCAAGAAATATTCCAAGTAATGAGAACCAAAGGCCTGCAACCAAGACTACTTTACCCAGCAAGGCTTTCCATCAAGATAGAAGGCCAAATAAGGATCTTCCCAGATAAAAGAAATCTAAAAGAATACACCTCTACCAAACCAGTTCTGCAAGAGATGCTAAAGGGACTGCTTTAAGGAAAGGAAGGAAAAGAGAGAGAGGAACATAGGTGCGAAAATGGCAATGAATCAGTACCTACCAATAATGACCTTAAATGTAAATGGATTAAATGCTCCATTCAAAAGACATAGAATAGATGAATGGATAAGAAAGCATGACCCACACATATGCTGCCTACAAGAGACTCACCTCCTGACAAAAGACCTACACAGACGCAAAGTAAAGGGCTGAAAACAAATTTTCCAAGCAAATGAACAGGAAAAAAAAAGCTGGGGTAGCAATGCTCATATCAGACAAAATAGACTTCAAAAGAAGGGCCATAAAGAGAGACCCAGAAGGTCACTTCATAATACTCAAGGGATGAATCCACCGAGAAGACATAAACATCGTAAATATATATGCACCCAACATAGGAGCACCTAAATACATCAAGAAAATCTTAGAGGACTTCAAGAAAGACATTGACAGCAACACAATTTTTGTGGCATTGAACAACACTCTAGATGAAATGGACTGAACTGATATATATAGAGAGCCCTTCATCCCAAAGAAACTAAATACACATTCTTTTCTAATGCACATGGAACATTTTCAAAGATAGACCACATACTAAGACACAAAACAAGCCTTAACAAATTCAAGAAAATTGAAATCATACCAAGCATTTTTTCTGACCACAAGGGACTGAAACTAGAAACCAACCCCAGGGGGAAAAACCCAAAACACTCAAAATCATGGAGATTGAATAGCATGCTATTAAACAATGAATGGGTCAAGAATGAAATTAGGGAAGAAATCAAAAAGTTTCTGGAAACAAATGAAAATGAACTCACAACAACCCAAAACTTATGGGATACAGCAAAGGCAGTCCTCAGAGGGAAGTTCATAGCGATACAGGCCTACCTAAAAAAGATAGAAACATTTCAAATAAACAACCTAACCCTACACCTACAAGAACTTGAAGAACAACAACAAAGACAGCCCAGAGCAAGTAGAAGGAAGGAAATAACCAAGATCAGAGCAGAATTAAATGAATAGAGACTAAAAGCACATTTCTAAGGATCAATGAATCCAGGAGCTGGTTCTTTGAAGATAAACAAAATCGACAAGCCTATAAGCAAGCTCATAAACAAAAAAAGAGAGAGGACCCAAATAAACACAATGAGAAATGAAAGAGAGATTACAACTGACACCACAGAAATACAAGGGATTGTAAGAAATTACTATGAAGAACTGTATGCCAAGAAATTTGAAAACCTAGGTGAAATGGACAGGTTTCTAGAAAAATATAATCTTCCGAAACTCAATGAAGAAGAAGCAGAAAGCCTGAACAGACCAATAACAGCAGATGAAATTGAAGCAGTAATCAAAAAACTCCCGACACACAAAAGCCCTGGACCAGATGGTTTCACAGGAGAATTCTACAAAGCATTTAAGGAAGAGCTAACCCCTATCTTTCACAGACTATTCCAAAAAAATCCAAAATGATGGAAGACTCCCAAACTCTTTTTATGAAGCCAGCATTATCCTAATCCCAAAACCAGATAAAGACACAACAAAGAAAGAAAACTTCAGGCCCATATCGCTGATGAACACAGACACTAAAATCCTCAACAAAATATTGGCAAACCGCATCCAACAATAAATAGATCATACACCATGACCAAGTGGGATTTATCCCTGGGATGCAAGGATGGTTCAATATTTGCAAATCAGTAAGTGCAATACATCACATAAACAAAAGCAAAGGCAAAAATCACATGATATCAATAGATGCAGAAAAAGCATTTGATAAGGTACAACACCCATTTATGATAAAAACACTCAGCAAAGTGGGAACAGAGAGAGCATTCGTCAACATAATAAAGGCCGTATATCAGAGACCTACAGCCAACATCATACTCAATGGGCAAACACTGAAATGTTTTCCACTAAGATCAGGAACAAGACAAGGATGTCCACTTTCACCACTTCTATTCAATATAGTATTAGAAGTCTTAGCCACAGAGATTAGACAAGAAAAGGAAATAAAAGGCATCCAAATCGGAAAGGAGGAAACAAAACTATCATTGTTTACAGATGACATAATAGTGTATATAGAAAATCCTATATGCTCGGCCCAAAAGCTGCTCGACCTAATAAATGAATTTGGCCAAACAGCCAGATACAAAGTCAATATCCAGAAATCAAAGGCATTTTTGTATACCAACAATGAAACAACAGAAGCAGAAATCAAGAAAAATATCCCATTCAATATAGCAAAAAGAAAAATAAAATATCTAGGAATAAACCTAACCAAGGAGGTGAAAGACCTGCACACAGAAAACTACACAACACTGAAGAAAGAAATCAAGTAAGACACAAATGGAAACATATACCATGTTCATGGATTGGAGGAATCAACATCATCAAAATGTCCATACTACCCAAAGCAATCTACAAATTCAATGCAATACCTATTAAAGTACCAATGGCATATTTCACAGACATAAAACAAACACTTCAAAAATTTATATGGAACCATAAACGACCCTGAATAGCTGCAGCAATTTTGAGAAAGAAGAACAGAGTAGGAGGGATCACAATACCTGACACCAAACAGTATTACAAGGCCACTGTAATCAAAACAGCCTGATACTGGCATAAAAACAGGTACATGGACCAGTGGAACAGAACAGAGAGCCCAGAGATAAACCCAAGTCTTTACGGTCAATTCATATTTGACAAAGAGGACAGCAACATAAAATGGAGTAAGAATAGCCTCTTCAACAAGTGGTGTTGGGAGACCTGGACAGCTACATGCAAAAAATGAAACTTGAGCACCAACTTACACCATACACAAAAATAAATTCAAGGTGGATAAAAGATTTAAATACAAGCTGTGACACCATTAAAGTCCTAGAGGAGAACATAGGCAGGAAAATCTCAGATATTTCACACAGTAAGATTTTTACTGACATGTCCCCTAAAGCAAGAGACATAAAGGAAAGAATAAACAAATGGCATCTCATCAAAATAAAAAGTTTCTGCATGGCTAAAGAAAACAGTATTAAAATAAAAAGAAAACCGACTGTATGGAAAAACATATTTGCCAATGATAACCTCAGACAAAGGTTTAATCTCCAAAATATATAAAGAACTTACATGACTCCACTTAAGAAGACAAGCAACCCAATTAAAAAATGGGCAAAGGACTTCACCAGACACTTCTCCAAGAAGGACATACAGAGGATCCAGAGACACATGAAAAGATGCTCAATATGGCTAGCTATCAAAGAGATGCAAATTAAAGCCACAATGAGATACCACTTCACACCAGTCTGAATGGCCATCATAAACAAAGCAACAAACAACAAATGTTGGAGAGGTTGTGGAGAAAAGGGGACCCTAGTGCACTGTTGTTGGGATTGCAGACTGGTGCAACCACTATGGAAAGCAGTATAGAATTTTCTAAGAAAACTAAAAATGGATCTACCTTTTGACCCAGCAATTCCACTGCTAGGATTATAATCTAAGAACCCTGAAACACCAGTCCAAAAGAACCTATGCACCCCTATGTTCATAGCAGCACAATTTACAATAGCCAAGTGTTGGAAGCAATGTAGGTGCCCATCAGTAAATGAATGGATCAAGAAACTATGGTACATTTACACAATGGAATTCTATGCAGCAGAAAGAAAGAAGGAGCTCCTATCCTTTGCAACAGCATGGATGGAACTGGGGAGCATTATGCTAAGTAAAATAAGCCAGGCAGTGAAAGACAAATACCATAGGATCTCACCTTTAACAGGAAACTAATCAACAAAACAAACCAACAAGCAAAATATAACCAAAGATACTGAAATTGAGAACAGACTGAGTCACGAGAGGGGAGAGGGGAGGGAATTCCAGGGGAAAGGGGGAAGAGTTTAGAGCAACAAGTATAAAGGACACATGGATAAAAACTAGGGGGGTGGAAATGGGAGGGAGGTGGGGAGGGCCAGGGTGGTGGGCTGGGATGGGAGTAAAAGATAGAAAACTGTATAAGAACAACAATTAAAATAAATTTAAAAATAAATTTTAAAAAATGGCTGTAATGACACAGTGCACAAACACAGGCACGCCGCACAAACTCAGAGTGCGGCCTCACACGTGAGTGCCGCCCCGAAGACCATGGTGTGCAGCGCTGGACGACTTCTAACTCCAGATACACTGGAAATAATCCAACGACTGACGGATGAGTTCTCCATTTACAAGTGTTTTCCTAATCATGAGGAACTACATGTACTAACATTTACCTGTAATAAGAATTCTCCTTCATGAAAGTTCAGACCATCCCCAAACTTCGTTCCACCGTTATCCTGTACTCCACTTCTGCCAGCTGGGGAGGATTTTAATGCAACTGTGGAAAAAGGGAGAAACAATGTCATGGTAAGTAGTTTTAAAAACACGGGGTTTCCAAAGGCTATGATGGAAAACCTCTATATACCAGACAGAGAAACCATAGGAAATACTCTAATGACAGTAAGTAATCCTTTGCCAATGGGTGATTTTGAACTCAAGATGACAGATTCCTAAAAATAATTTTTGATGAGTTCACTCTATTATTTTTGGCATATAACTTAGAAGTTCCAAAGAACTGCATGGTGCTGCTAGGAATACTCCTCCCATTCCTATCTACTTCTGAGAGTAAGGTTCATCAGAACGTCACCAATAACAACTGATTTTAATACCTCTGTGTACTTATCTAAACATCAATGAACTAGTGGTGGTGAGGGGAAAGAACCATACACCTTATTAAGAAATAGATTTCCATTACGTTTAGAATCGTCTCGTCTAGTTTTAGCGTAAAAAAATAGTAGTAGTATTATTAGGTGCATGTTAAATGTATAAATTAACTCATTATGAATGATCATGTTTATGATGTTGTACCATTCTATCCAAGAACATTTGTGTTTCCATTTGCTCAAGTCCACGTTTTTTGTCCCACTAAAAGGTGTTGAGGTTTTCCACAAAAAGGATTTGCACATTAATTTTTTATGGTTAATCCTAAGTATGAGGCATCTTATGAAGCGACCTCTCCTTCAGTACTATCTTCTGTTTGTGGATGATACATATGAAAGAAATGCTCTCTCTCCTCTTCTCTCTTCCCATCTCTCTTTCTTTTTGTGTGTCTGTAATTGTAGTCTGGGGGGCAACATGGCTGAACAGAAATAACTACCATTTACTTAGAATTTTTCCAAGCACTCTCAAATATTATCTTATTTTAAAGCATGTGAGTGTTGGTATCTCACAGCATTAAGTTCAAATCTTAGCTTGGCCACTTAATGTGTGAACTCTTGCAGCCTGTCTCCAAATAGGTGAAGTGGTAGTTGCAAAAACAAACAAAAACCATCCTGCATCCTAGCCAGGTGGCTCAATTGGTTGGAGTGTTTCCTGTAGACCAAAGGCTGCACATTTGATTCCTGGTCAGGGCATGTACCTGGGCTGCGGGTTCAACCCCCAGTCAGGGTGCATACAAGAGATAACCGGTCAATGTTTCTGTCTCTCCCACCCCTCCCTCTTCCTCTTTCTCTAAAATCAATAGAACATATCCTTGGGTGAGGAGTTTTTAAAAAGTACCCATCCTGAAGGATTGTGAAGAATACTGGAGATATATGTGAAGTTCCTGGAATATAGCAGTTCAACCATTCAATAAATGTAAGCCTCAATGATTAGCTGTATTCCCAGAGCTCATAGGCTAATTATAAAGTATAACCTTTTAAATACAGCCATAATATCTTCTTCCCATTTTTCTGTTCTCTAAAAGCTGTATTTTTAAATCAGAGAAAACATTAAATAAAACTTAACTTTGACATTTAAGACTTATTTTATTAGATGATGAGGCTTGGTGAAAATCTGGAGATTTACTAACAACCAGACTTCCTCTAGGTCTGAGCAAAGCATCACATATAGAACCTTTTCTTGTTTGAAATGTACTTTCTGGTAAATTATCAAGAGCACGTGTCACACTGGAATCTTATGCCAAGTTACCAACTTTGCAAAGCTTGAAACATGTCTCTTTAAAAGAAGAGGTGAAAAATTTGGCCTCTGAATATAACAATTTCAAAAGGCCACAGAACAGATTTCCTTGGGCCAAAAAAACCCCCAAAAAACCAAAAAAACCAGCTTGAGGTAAATTAATTGATCTAACAGTTAGACCAAAGGAAATGCTTCATCTTTTCTTGTTGAAAACCAGAAGAGAGAAAAGCCTTTTCTCCCTTTCTGTTCTTTAAGTTCGTTGTTGCTGCTTGCTTTCTAATGGCCAAATTTGCTTGAATGCACTAAAATCTCACGGTGCCAGGGTTAACAATAGTCCACTACTTTTGAAAAATCTCCAGTATGCATCGCAGCCCAATTTAAGAGTTATGCCAAATATCTGAAAGATTTGCCATTAACAAAACTAAAACCCTTACATTATAAAATCAGCAAAGTAACCTTAAAAAATGAATATTAACAGTGTCAAACTGAAACTGTCTAAATTATCTTACTAGGAATCTTTTAATTTTAATCAATGGAACTGATGTCAGATATTGGGCCACTGAGGAGATGAATAAGACATAAAAGAGACCATTCATCTCAAGAGTAATTTACAATTTGTTTCTGGCCTTACATTGGGGATATTAGCCAATTTAATTAGACATTAGACAGACTGACTTTAAGTAGGGAATCTAAGCTGTGGAAATAAAGAACTAGAAAAGAATGTCAAAAATATTAAGTACCAGAATTATATTTAACTAAAGTATTAGAGGAACTTGAAAGAAAAAAAAAAAAAAAAAACCTCTTTCTAAACTATAGTGCCTACAATTTCTAAATATTGGAAGGATAATATTTAATATGTACAACTACCACTTAAGTAGAGAAAGTGGCAAGTGAGGAAGGATCACTGGAGGGTTCTTCCAAATATTTCTGTTGTTCTCTGTTTAACATCAATTATCAGTAAAGGATTTAAGTAAATATTGTGCAAAGATGAGTCCAGGAAGAGTGAACTCCCTTCCCATTCTCATCTAAAAAATACTAATGCGACTTTTTAGGAAACTTATTTCATGCCCTGGCCTCTTAACCCAAATTATGTACTTTACGCCTTCTATGAAGTTTGACCTTTCTTTCCTGACATACCAACTACCTCTCCCTTCTTAAAATTATTAGGAGCTATGTTAATTCTACTCACTTTCACACATACATGTCTTCATCGGTTCAGAAAGTGACAGAAGAGTGAGAAAGTGACCTGGGGTGCTGGCACCAGTGCTGCTCCCTAGCGTCTGGGTGGCCTTCAGTAATCTCCTCGGTAGTCGTACGTTACCTACTGAGCACGTGCTGTGTGCCACGCAGTTTTCACGTGTTATCTTATTTAATCTTCATGACAGTCCTGTGAGACTGGACATTCTTGACCTTTCAACATATTAGGAAACTGAGACTTAAGGAGGTTAAGAGACTTTCCCAAGGTCACAAAGCTTTAAGTGGCAGAGCCTAGATTAAAACCCTTGGGTAGCCTGGCCCTCAGCGTGTGTGCTATTATTAACCGCCTGCCAGACTGCTTGTTCCCCCCATGTAACTGCCTTTGACCTTTGGGTTCTTTCTCTTTTAATGAGGACGGTGACACCTCTGGAGACAAATTCCAGTTAGGGCTAAAATAACATATAGAGTACCTGAGTAAATAATAATACCTGGACTCTCTTACTGACAGTCAAGGAGATAAACTCAGGGTTACGTGCTGAGTTTACACACCTCCCACCCATGAAGGGCGGCTGACACAAAGGGCACAACAGGAATAACGGAGGCTTCTCCCACCGCTGAACTGAGCGCATCAATGAGCACCCAGCAAGCCTGCTGGGATGCCTGCAATACGTCCACAGCAAAGATCTGAGGGTACTTGAAGACAGCACATTATTAGGAAAATTATATGCCTAATCAGACGCACAGGACACTTGTAACATTACACCGCTAGAGTTAAATATATGGCAGTTCACAGACACAAAATGGGAACTCTGGAAAAAGAGTCACGAGCTGATTGTGCTCCTGGGGAGCATGTCATGTGCTGAACATTTGTAAAACCCCTTCTGTGGGAACACCACATCTTCCAGAGTGTAAAGATCGGACACTGAATGTTCAGTGGAATATTCGGACAATAAACCATCAAAATATTTCAGCTATTTCTTCATTGAGAAATTGATGAAGCAACGATACAAGTAAAAATTTAATTGGTGATGGACTTTCAGTGTAAATATGTTTACAGCATTATCTGGTCACATCACAGACCAATGCAATTCTCATTCCCACATGCATTTAACTGTGTCTGTATTTCCTAACATGGCGCTTTTCTTTCTTATACATCTAGCTCAAATGTCCATTGCTCCCTACAAGCCAAATATTTCCTCTTCAAAAAAAAAAAAAAAAATGCTCTGAATTGTTAGAGAAATTCATGAGGAAGAAATACTGGCACGTGGTAAGCTATATTTTGTATTTTGTTGCTATATAGTTTGCATTTAAACAGAATGATGACATGATAAATGTCTTGCCAGGGAAAAGCATATGCCTTTTAAATCTCTAATTGTTGATATAAATTCAATTTATTAAAAAAAAAAAAAAAAAAACCTTATTCTTTCTGCAAAGAAGCTTCACTCCCACACTGATACAAGCATAAAAGAGAACAAAGCTGGCCCTGGCTGGTGTGGCTCAGTGAGTGCGGGCCAGGGAACCAAAGGGTCGCTGGTTCCCGGGTCCCCAGTGGGCGGGGGGGGGGGGGGGGGGGGCACACAAGAGGCAACCACACATTGATCCTTCTCTTCTTCTTTCTCCTTCCCTTCCCCTCTCTAAAAATAAATAAAATCTTTTTTTTTTTTAAAGGAGAGAGCAAAGCTATCATTATAAAATTCAACCAACTACATAAACGTATATAAATTAGATAGGGTTAGGTTATACAGTATTTCTTAACCACAAGGAATACATTTTTAGTTTAGTCTGGTATGGATGAGTATTTCTAAGTAATTTCCAAAATAATACATTAAGTGTACCTAAAAAGAGTTTCTTCTATATACCTTAGGGTAAAAGATAGATATTTCCTTTCAATACAGGAAGTTTTCTTTTGCAAATGAAGTTTTCTTTTTTCAAGGGAAAGAAGAAACAAACTGAAATTAAAGAAGCCTCATATTCTAAGTTTCTAGGATAGAAAGATTAGGTCTACACAGTTTAGTACTTTATGATATTGACAAATTATAAATTTCCAGGCAAAAAAATCACTACGGCAAAATAAATTCAGATTTTTTAAGGTGAATATAAGTTTGCATTTTTTATGAACGAATGTGGGTTGCATAACTGGTTACTATCTATCTTAGCAAATATAAAAAAATAAATCATACTGAAGCTGAAATATTAAAAAAAAATCATCCTGAAGTAGGTTTAAATTTAAACCTACTCCTACTCTTAATTAAATGGAAACTGACTTCCAGAAATGTTATGTAACATTTTTCCAGTTTTACACTTAGTTATATGTGATTCTACTATAACTGTATGTTAGGTTTCTGGATCAATGAAACCAACAAGAGCAGTTAACTTATCTTTCCAGTGGGGAATGAGCTGCATTTAGCATTCCACACATACAAGAGTGGAATTCAAATTGCATTCTAGGTAGAATTTAATAAGCTGGAGCAGTGATTCTCCAACTTTCCCAGGTGTGGGAACCACCTGGAAGGCTGTGGAAACACAACACTGGACCCCACCCTCCAGAACTTCCTGATTCAGTGGGTCCAGGAGAGGGCCCACCGTTTGCATTGCTGACAAGTGCCCATGTGATACCGAGGACCAGGTGACACATTTTGAGAACTAGTGACTTAAAACATCAGGATTTAGAAGTAACTGACAAATGTTCTGGATCTCATTCCCTCGTATTTCCTAAACGGCCCACCCCTTGCTGAGAGAGTTCACCCCTTGCCATTCATATGAATGGCCTCAGGAAGTAACCCTAACTCTGCAACCATGAAAATGGAAGTGCACCATGTAAGGCTGACACCCTGGGCAATAACAGAAACCTCTACAGGCACACACAGCCAGCCAGCAGCAGGCACTCTGCACCCAAGTTCATATCCTCACCAACACAAACTACCCACTTCTCCCTGCGTGTCTAGAGTTGAGTGTGCACCACTTCGAAAAAAGATATGGGAAATAAATCAGTATTATTAATTGTCTTGACATATTATATCAAAAGGCAGAAACGAGTTTATTAGCAAATTATTACTGTTAAATTAAAATACAAAATTAACTCAACAAAGGGATTCTTAGATGGGATTAGCACCAGGTCCACAGACGCCTCTACGCATGTTCAACAACACAGTTCACCATTAAATAAAGTAAAATATCAGTATCTGCAAGCAATCCCTACTGTTTATATAACAACTTTAACTGTAAACTTTCCCTCACAAATCTCTTTCTTTTTAGGACAAATCCACTACACCAACCTCAAACGTCAGGCAAGCAAGCATTCCTACTGTCCATGCTGAGAGGATGATGAAGATAGTGTGGAACAGCCAGGTTAAAGGTCCTCTCTAAGGCTACAAGGTCAGCTACTTGAACTTGCCTCTGTGCCCCCAGGGCTTTGGTTACCGGACACACCTCTCGGCCCCCTCCACCCCGCCCCACCATGCTGAGATGAAGAGAGGGAATTGTAACACACAGACTACATACCTGAAACTCGACCATGTCAAGAATCCAGATGACACTAAAATATTCTGTAAAACTGACCATAAAAGATACCTCCACATCACGTGGGCAAGTTTAAAGCTAGAAGAAACTGAATGAATTCAATACAGATAATTTCAGGTTAAGTAATCCAATTTGACTGCTTATCTCCCTCTTAACCACCCACTGCTGATACCAGAACGGTTTTATGGCTACCATAGACAACCAGGAACCTCTAGTGTTATTTTTCTTTGTGGACTTCAATTTCATTTTTGTTCACACTTTGATGTGGAATTTTCTCTTTGACCCTCTAAGAACCGGAAACACCAAGTGAAGGCACCTTTAAGTGTACTCATTTATCACCATGCTTTCCTTACCATGCTTTCATATTCCACACACACAAATTTGCTTCCTTCCACCTTTGCCCATCCTTAACACATCTCATCTTCAGTATTTTTTCTCTTATTCTATATATTTTTCACCAAAAATCTGACTCTTTTCCATGGTTTAAAATATTATTCCAACTATGCTTAATCAAAAAGTCAAAAGGTTGTAAGTGCAAGATTTAAAAATAACTCATAAAATGACTGGTAAATGATGATTGGTCATAATGTGCTTCACTACAGACCTTAAAGTGATTAATTTTGTATTACGTGAACACAGTTTCTAAAACACTATAACAAGAAGATACAGTTTTCCACTAAACAGTTCACAAAGCATCACAGGAAATCAAATGATTCAGCAAATACAAAGAAAAAGGACACATGGACACGAACACTGTGGTGACTGCTGGGGGGAGGGGGTGGCTGCAGGTGGAAGGGTATAAAGGGGATAAACGGCAATGAAAAAATTCAATGAAAGAGAAAATACTAAAAAAAATCAAATAATTATAGACATTTAAAACCTGTATTTGGGAAAAAAATAAAAAGGAAAAAATTGCTGAAAGTTGGCCACCTTTAACATTACCCTGCCCCTCAAAAAAAAGCTAAAGGGTAAATTTATGACCTACCGGACCTGTTCATGGCCAAGCAATTAAGGAATTAAGGATCCTAGAGTCATGTAACACTTGGTAATGATCAAAGAGAAAACCCATTAAAGCAATAAATTTAAAAGACAGGAAAGAAGCAAAACATACAGTAAAGGATGTAATGAGTCTGAATTACTGTTTGAATCTTTGATATGTATTTGTCACTGTTGTTTTTTAAAAAAAACTTGTCAAAACAAACAAAAACACTTAGAGATGAAAGTCACCTATAAAAATCATATTATATTTATTCATAGAATCTAATGAAATCTCACACTGTAAATTAGAATGTGATAAAACATACTTAAATTCCTAATCCACAGAGGTCATATTATTAAATGTAAGAGCCAAGATTTGAATACCACTTCAACCTGACTCAGTAAGAATACTATTCTTTTTATTCATCCATGTTTTAATTTGCATGGATTGGATTGCATAAAGTTCATAAACTAAACTTCAAAAGACTCTACATTTTACAATTTTAGTTATGGAAGGTGTCACAAATGTTAGTTTTCCATGTTTTAGAATGTGACTTCTGGGGAAAAAATACAGAGCTGCATTACCATATCGCACCACGGGTAACGAGACGGACCACTAATCGACAATCTCAAACGTGCGGATCTTTTAGTCAAATGAACCCACCTGGAACACTTCCAGAATCAGGAGAGTATGAGACACAAACTTGAGGTTACAAAATAAATGTTATGGGGTATAATGTACAGCACAGGGAGTACAGTGAGTAATATGGCAATAACTGTACAGTGACAGATACAAACCCGTTAAACTTTATAAATACCAACCCTCAAAAAGGCTTTGTACTTCATTCATTTTTACTGCTGGTCAAGCTCATTCTTGGCGTTTATACATACATATATATTTGTTTTTTCAAGATAATGCTCTTGTTACACAGATACCAGAACAGGGCTGAAATTCAGAGAAACACACAAGCTAAAAATGAATAAACACAACAGCTCTCTTTACAAAACCCAATGAACTGGAAATGAACTGTTAAAGTATCTACCAAAGGAAGACTAAGAATTGAGCACATAATTTTTAATTTAAAATAACAGTTCTTTAACAATAAATAAACAGATAAATAAATAAGAAAGAAGATAATTAAAACAGGGCCTGATAGAACTCAGGTGTTCAAAAGTTTAGCCTTAATTGATAGGCCCAGGTGACTAATGCAGGTGGAAGCTGTTATTCTAAAATTGTGAAGCTTCTGAATAAAGACTCCTTTCCTTTATCACTAAACCTTTGCCTCTGGAAAAAATTATAAAAAAATGAAATAAAATAAAAGTCAACAGAGACCCACCGTAAGCAGTGAGATGGAATGAACGTCAGATCATCATGTGCTGCTGCTGCTAGGTGCTGTCACCCTCTACTCACATGGCATTTTTAGACTTCGCAAGATTTAAAATACTCCTGCATGCCATTAATACACTTTATAAATTGGTGATCATTTTAAGCATGTATAATGATTAAAGACAGTTTTTTCCCTACATTACCTAGTTTTCAAAATAACCAGAAGGATCCCCAAACTTACTTTTGTCAGGCTTAATGTAACTTACACAACACAAAAACATCTTTTTGTTTCTTATGGGAGGAAAACATTCCTTTCCACAAAGTACATTTATGCATCTCGGTATTTTCAAAACAGTCTCCATGACTCAGCATGGAGCATGTAAAAGATTTCACGGTTTCTAATTATATTTTAAATTATGCAATACTTACTCTGAATATTTCACTGAATTATCACACACTACAAGCCACTGACTGCTACTACTCTCTCACAGAAAGATCATTTTTCTGCCTTCTACCTCATTAGACACTTGTGTCTCAACAGAGAACATAGATTAGTCATTCCCGATTTTTTAGCTCTGGGGTTGCTGTCAAAAAGGGAAATCATTTAAACACAATACTCATATGATGATGAGTATTTTAAATGGTGGTAATGAAATCTAATTCAAATTTTTATATGCTGACATTACTCTAACTCAGAAAAAAACATCACCAAGCCCACTGAGATTGGTCAACAAGCCCCACGCCCACCATTTGACCCCAGAATGAAGAGACACAAGATGGGAGGAAACCATCCTTTTCCCTTATGATCAACCAATTTCAAAGGTTGGGTTGTGCCCATGCAAATCCTAGACCCCCTTGATAAACTTTCATTCATCACAATCTCTAAGTTATTTAAACTTAGTCATGGTTTTCCATCTCAGAGGTAACATGGCATTTGAGTTTGATACTCATTTTGTGATTTGTTTCTTCTTTCATGTTCCCTTTTTTCTTTTTAAATTAAAAAAAAAAAAGTGACATCATAGCATTCTGAGATCTGGTGGAAAGGTTTCAACAGGGTGGCAAGGACCTGAGGACCTCTTCCGGTCTGCATTTCCAGGACCTTCCGCGCACACTGACTTGTCACGTCACAGCTCCACTGATCACTTAGCTGTCCGTCCCCAGGCTCCCTGCTAGGGTGATTTAATCTGTCTTGAGAGGTGAAAAGTTGCACTTGACCATGTTTAATTGCCAGCATTGGAAAACAGCAATTTTGGATTTCTGTTCTTTGCTAAAAACAAAAAAGGTTCTCCAGATACACGTCAAAGACACGGTAATTTAGAGAAGACAATAATTTAGAGGAGTCTTAAAAAGCAGCAGCAGCAGGGGAGACTAGAAGGCAACGCAGACGAGCAGCGCTGCTGAGGAAACTGAACAGAACTTGAGCAGATCCTTATTTTAGCTCATCTGTTATTTCTGTTATTAACCTATTATTAACCCTAAAGCATGTCTAAATGTGTCCATTGTGCAGAAATGAACAACACACTACCACCTTATTCTGGAATTTTTCATTTCCCAAATTTCCAAAGGGGGTGATTTATTAAACCCAGAGTCCTATTTGTACATCCCATCGATGCTGACAAAAATAAAAAATGTAACAAGATTGCCAGACTGCTGGGAACTACAAAACGAATATCCAGCAAAGAAGAAAAGGTGCAGTGGCCCAGGAACAAGATGACGAATATAAAGAGATGGCAAAGGAGCAAAGAGTGTGGCTGGGGAACACGAGGGCAGCGCTGAAAGCACCGAGAAAGGATACAAATGACACTAGTCAGTTCAAAAAGACGTCCAGGGCTTTGACATTTGAGACTTTAAATGCTCATACACAATTCACTCTCTGATCCAGGCCATCAGAGACCCTGTAAAAAATTTCTAACTGCAACAATTCAATTAAAAAAATGATTTCTTGCATCTGGATATTTATAGAGCAAGAATAAAATAACTGATGTAACCAGTAAGGGCAAATTGGCTATTAACAGATTATCTGGAAACAGTAAAAAATATCTTTAACCAAGCCCCAGAAATATATTTCTAAACATGTGACCTAGAATATTCAATATGAATTTTACATTGCCTTTCAGATGTAAGTTAGTGAAATTAAGTTGATAAATATTTATTAAATGCCTACTATGTGGCAGGCATTGTTTTAAGAGTTTAAGATCTAGCAGTAAACACAATATTCTTAAGGAATTTCCATTCTAGTGAGAGAAAGAAGCAATCTATGGCATGTTTAAGTGCACCCCCCAAAATAAAGCACTGTATTATAAAACATTTTATAACGATTACTTCATCTGTAGCATAAATATGGAGTACAAACTGAAAAAACAATTCTCTGAGCTTTATTGTCTAGAATATGTGCAGTTCAAGAGTTTTCAAGGATCAAATATTCGAAGTTTCCTTCAATTATTTCTTTAGTTGAAATCCAAACTAACCAGCATATATTAAGTAGTATTTAAGTAGTACGTTATTTCCCTTGAAAATACTCCTTAAATGTTGCATTGCAAATGTTTAATATGCGCATTTCCAAAGGTTTTCGCATACTGTATGTCAGTTCCTGACATACTAGACCTTGAGCCATCAGAGGGCAGAAATGATTCTTCCCTGTTCCGTCTTCATCAATTCAGAATCTGCACAGTGTTCACAATAAAGCACGATCTTGAGTTACTAAATTTATTATAAAATACTTTTAATACTGTACAGAAACTGCTTCTAACCTTAACATAACTGAAAAATAGCTAAGTCTTGTTCAAACACTTCAAAGCTATATTTTAGAATGTTTTAATTAATTACATATGGCGAAATATTCGTGTTGTACTGAAAAACTTCTAAGTCCTGCTTAAGCAGGATGGTCCTGGCTCCAAAGTTTAAGAAGATCCATCCAGGTTGGATTATTTAAACTTGCAATAAATAGATGTATTTTCTTGGAAAAATATCTATTGTTACAGTAAAACTTGAGTTTCCTTTCTAACAAGATTGTATGATTACTCGTTTATATTGTTCTTTCCTCAGGAATTCACACACCCCCTGTTTGCATCCTGTTATTCACTTTGAGCTTCCCTTCCCTCCACTGTACTGTTTCCCTAATAGTGGTCTTAGCACACAAAAGTCCTAGTCACTATCAGCCTCCTCCAAGTCTCCTCGTTTACATTTGGTATTTCTTCAGGTCATAAGCATTACCACCTTAAGATTTTTACTCCATCTGTTCTCTCAAAGATTGCATTCCTGTCCTAGACCACTGGTGGTCTGAACAAGACTTCAGCATCTTTTTTACTGATTACTTCCCTCACCTGCCACCTAACTCTTGTATCTGAAGAAACTGAAGAAACTGCTTAGGATACACATCTCACTGAAAGCCAAGCAAACACATTTACAGTCTTCCTAAAATTTTGTACATTTGGATTTGTCTTTCAGAAGGCAAATGTAAACAATGATTTAAAAAAGTAATTCAGTGCATAATCAAGGACAAGTTTTATCACTGTCTCAGACTCATCTAGGATGCTTATTAAAAATATAGATTCCTGGGTTCTACATAGAACTATGCAGAATCAGCATAAAAGGGGCATGCCTCAGAATGTGCATTTTTAACAAGCTCTTTAGGTTATTCTGATGCACACTGAAGTTCAAAAACCAGCCATGCAATGGGCCTAAAATTCAACATAATATAATTGATAGTGCAAATGAGGGATTAAGAGTCTACTGTCAAATGCATCAAACCAGAATTAAAAAAATACACAAACTCATTAATGAAGAGCTAAGAAAGTACTTTGCAACAAGAACTCCAGCTACACTATGACATTCTTTGGAAACTCCTTTAGTTGAGATACTGAACAGGGTGTACATGTCTAATCATGAAAAAAATATATGCAAGTTTATACACTAAATATACATACACATTAATGTGTGTATAGATGCATGTATGTACGCATGCACACATGCAGCCTAGAAAGGCAGTGATTGTGTTAGTATTAAATGGCATGCTGGCTACAAACTCACTAAGCAGCTGGTTCTACTCCACTACTTCTCAACAGGGAACAACCTACAGTTTTTCTCTTTTTAGCATACAGTTTGATTTCTCATTATAGAGCAGCAGGAAATGAAAAGGCAAAATGACTCACATCAACACACCTTTACCAGAAGCAAGGAATAATGCCTCTCCGGCTTCTAGATTGTGAACTCTGAGAGCAGAGAGCACATTTTACATGTCATGGAACCCTGGTCATAGGTCAAGCAGTACGCACAGCAAGGGAACACGCAGTGGAGATCAGGACAACATGCATGGAGCTGGAAGTGGCCTTGGGTTACAGTCAACCACAGGGGCTCTTGGGCTTCCACATGCAGACCCAGCCCCACCACCACAGTTTACGGTGCCCTAGGTCTGGGAGGGGCCCATGGTCTGGCATTTCTCACAGTTCCCAGGTGATGCTAGTGCTGCTTGTCTGCAAACTGCACTTTGAGAACTGTGGATACAGGGAAAATTTCTCAGAATTTTGCTATATAGAGGGTTCCCAGAAAAGAGAAGTAATTGAGACATTGTCAGGAAAACAAAATAGGGAATCTGGAAACCTGGGTTCTAGTTTCAGCTGTATTATAAAATGGCTATATAGCTGATAAACACATACACACACAAATATCACATAACTCATCTAGAAGATGAAGGGTCTGCTACAGATGAAAATGAAAATTTAAAGACTTTTTATGCAAATCAGAGAAAATTTAAGTGTCTGCTATGAACCCCTAAAATCATTATCTTCAAATCAGTGTTTACTGCCCAGATCAGAACTATTCTTCATGACTAGGAAACACTGTATGATTAAAGGTAACAAATATCACCTAGCTCAAATCCCTAACTTTACAGCTGAGTAAACTGAGGTTCGAGGACTGAGGTTCAACTGTCTGGTTTGGTTTGTCGAACAGTCTGTCAGTAGCACAGTGCAGAATTAAATCCTATTGACTCCTATAATGAAATGCCCTTTTAGGGGGGGAAAAACTTCTAATTACATTTTCCTAGATAAACAGAGTTAATACAAAGCAGAATTATACCTAACTATGAATTAATAAATGAAATGACGTATCTATATAAATAGACTGAAGGGAATCCATAGTCATTAATATGTGTTTTACTCTTTCCATTTAAAAAAGAGAGAGAGAAGACTCTTAAAAAGTGAATTAGAAAAGGAAGTGGAACTGGGAACTGACATACTTAATATGAGCATAAATTACAAATACATAATTTTTGAAAGAATGACACCACATATCATTTAATGGCAGCATCTATTTAGTGAATAAATCTGGAAAACCGACTTTTGAAAATACTAGATATTTGGCTTTGCTCCTTAAGTTTTACAACAATAAACAAAACTTTTTCACCTATGACTAATTTTTGCAGTTTTCAACACTGAAGCAGAAACAGCCAAATTCAACACAAGTATTTTATAAGTGATTACAGAAAAATTAAACCCTTCTGTCTTACCATCAAAGAAGCTCTTGGCTCTTAGGTAACTGACACTGAGCCTAAGAACGGAAAGTTTGTCCAGCTTATTAATAACATCTTGTGGAAAAGGCAGCAGGCTTGCCAATCGGTCCAACTCGGTATTGAGTCGGTCTCTATGTCGCTTGGAAGGATTCGACTTGATTCCTTCAGGCGGGATTGGCTTGATGCTGAAAAACAAATAAAATGCCATAAAATACTCTAAAATATATAAAGCAAACATTTCCATTGCCTTATACAGCTCCTCCTCCAATATTTCTCTCATAAAGCAAACCTCTAAAATCTCCTTTAAGTTTACAGAAATCCTTTCAAAATGCTCCTTTTATATCTTAATTGTGCAAAACAGGGGAATGGGTAAAATTTTTTATAATATTTTACTAAAGGATCATGAACATAGGAAAATGCTGATATATCTCATATACTTTATACTTCATACACTTCATATATTTGTGGCACAGTGATTCCCAATTACCAAATCTACTAGGACTTTTTTCCCTTTAAATGCAACCATTGTGAGGGAAAGGGAAAAAACGAAATCTGTAATAAATTATGTGAAAATCATGCTTCCTTTCAATCTTCCACAAGAAGCATCTTGGCATCATTTATGTTGCAGATAAATAAGGGCAACCCTTAATAAAACACTTACATTCATCCTCCCAGCTTCCTGCACTGAACCCTTCCATCCTGCTCATGACAACACGTCAAAGCCCCCTGGAACCTGCAGATGGTTATACCACCACAATGGGATCCTCCAATATTGAAAAGAAGACAACATTTGACTTTAGATGTTTACATTTGTTGAATGACAAATACTAGAGGTTAACTGTGACTACCGGAAAATTTTGCTTTTATGACTGCTACTTTATTAGCAGCATCCACAGTTTGTCCCTCAATTAGAAAATTCAATGAAACCTGAGCATTTGGTATGATTTTCAACGGAGGAATGAGACACTTATGGTGAGGAGCAGCGCCTGGGTTGAGCAATGAGAAGCTGGGCTACTTCACACAAAGGCCTTAGCCAGGAAGACACGGCAGAAACTCACTATGCAAGGTGAACTGACAGACCATCAGACATCCATGCGGAAACGGAAATAGAGAAACTGGTAAAAAATGAAACAAAGTAATTTTTTTATCATGCCTCTGCACTTTTCCATTTGACAAAAAATAAAGAATTAGCTGGAATGTTCTTATAACGAAGACTTTTGTCCAGTTTCAACAAGAAAACAAAGGCATTTCTGACAATTCAAATGATAGTATCTTTAAAAAACAAACTGTTTTAGTGCTATTAATTTGATGCAATCAAAATATTCCTAATTTGTTTTCTAGGTTATATGTGCAGAAACAATACTCTGTGCAAAAAATAAATATGAAATTTTAACATTTTTTACACTGTCCCTAACAAGTAATATCTTTAGACTTGCCTATTTCTATTTTTCTATTATAGTGTATGCTGTTTCTACAAAAAAGATTACTAAATTGGTAAAATGGCATACATACAAGTGACTAAAACTATCTCTAGACTGTTTAATTGTATATAATTAACAAAAATTGGTGACTGTTTCTCTAGCTATTTTCCCTCAATCATACTACATTTATCATCAAATTCAAGTCACACCTTATTACTACATTTCTCCAATTAATCAACTGAATTTTGACTTCTACCTGTAAGGCATGTCTACTAATTCTCTATGGATCAATCACTTGCTAACACAAATATTTATTTGCACCTATCATGTCCTGCGTAGTCCATGAAAACAAGCTTCTCCTACACATTTGAAAAGTGTTACAGGAGCTAAGCACTGGGAACAATTACTTGAAAAGAGGTTTCTACAAGTGGTAGATTCAGTGGAACTGAATCTTAAAATAGGAACAGGATTTCAGGAGGAAACGTGACTGGGGAGCGGTGAGCTGTGCTAGGAATCCTGTCTAAAATGTGAAGCACAGGGTTCAAAGAGAGGTGAGGGGGGAAGCTGGTTGGCACCACATTCTTTCAGCCAATATTGACCACCCACCATATGCCCAGCACAGAACATTCAGCAGTGAACAAAACACACTAAAACTATTGTTCTCGCAAAGCTACTTTCCAGTGGGAGGATATGTATATACTTAAACATGTAATTTTCGGGCAGGGAAAAAAAAAAACAAAGCCAGGTGAGGAGCTAAGCAGTGACAGGGTGCTGGTTCTGACCGCCAGGGAAGGGCTCCGACGCGATGTCTCAGCACAGACATGACCACCACCAAGGAGTGAGCCGCGTGGGTGCCTGATGACAGACATGCTCAAGGCAGAGGCCGGCCGCAGCCACTTTCCTCACAGAAATGACACTGGACTTGGGATCTGAGGATCATCTTAAGCTTTCAGCTGTAATTTACATGGCCAGTGTGGTGTTTTTACTAAGCTGGCTCTGGTGATGGGGAGGACAGAATGCAGGGCAGATCTCACCAAGGCTAGCACTTCTTTCTAAAATACCAACCCAGCTCCACCCTCTGATTCAAACCTTTCAGCAGCTCTGCATGGCCCGCATTCCTTGGCCTAGAACACAAAATGCATTTTGGTCTTTCTAAGGCCCCTAACTATTGTTCTGCCCTCATCGTTTCCAGCCAAAGCCTCTCTTGTCCATTATATTCCAGAGCTGAGAATTTACTTACAGTTACCAACATGTACTTTGGTGCCTCCATAAATGCTACTCGCCTGCTCTGTGTCGCCAGCTTCAAAGCCCTACTCAAACAGACCACTTTTGTAAAGTCTTCCCTGGCCTACGCACAATGGATTCCTCCTGCACTACTTTCTGTACCTTACACATCTCATGCAAGTGCCTTACACAACCATTCCATTAAGGAATATTCTGTGCAGATAACATGTCCCATAAATGAAAAATGAAATCCAGCCGTGCAGTCTTGGAGGCTTTCCAGTAAAGATTATAAAACACTGGGGAGAAAACAGTAAAACAAAATTGAAGACAAGCTGATAGGACACGGGGAGAACCCACAACAGCACAAGAATGAGACTGGCAGCTACTCCTCCGAGGAGTGCTGCTGCCTATCCCGCGCTGGCTCCTTGCGGCAGTCAACCCTGCGCTGCATGAGACCGCCTCCTTACATGCCGCACGCTCGTCCACTGCTCCAACACCTTATTATGCCCATCACGGAATACTCACCATCAGCTTAACTTTCCTAAGTCACGCATTATGTAACCTATATTGCATATACTTGTTTACCGCTCTTATTACTATAAAACCTTAATCATTTCTGCATCCTCACTGCTCTGCATAGTACTTGACACAGAGTGGACTCTCAATTAATGTTTGCTGATCGGAGATGTCTAGAGAAGAAATGAGAAGAGCCCGACAAAGACAGTAGTGGTAGGGACAGTAACTACAGACTAGCTTGAGATAATTAAACATAGTGCTTTGTGCCCATCACAAAGCTGAGCACCAGACTCAGGTGTTCACTGAATTAAACTCACTTGGTCACCAACTAGGTATTGGAAGCAAGGGAGAGGAAAATGTTGAGTAAGGAGAGGCTGCAAATGACTAGAGTTTGTAGCTTAGGGTAACAACTCTATTTCCCAATGCAAGGTATATCAAACAAAGACGACAGAGACTTGAGCACAGACTTGCACAGTTGAGGAAGAGGCACAGGCAAAGATGTCAGGAGGAGTAAGAGGGAAGGGAAAAGAAATAGGGTAGACTATTTCGGATATTACAGAACAAAGTTAAATGCACAGAGGAATTAAATAAATTCAGCATTGAGAAGTACCCACTGGATTTGGCATTTCAAATCCAATGGTATTAAAACTAAAGTAATAGCTTTGACACACTTTTTCCTTGATTTTGTGAGAAATATTCAGAACTATTTTGTGAAAATATTTCATACTTAATCATACACATTGAAGATGTACAGACTAATTAAAAATAGTAATCTTACATCAACCACACCGACTTTTGTTATGCCAGTGCTTTTACTTTTGTCTTTAAACCTATGCCAAAACACTATACTTGCAAGCATTTATTTAAATAAAAGGCTGTATTGGAAATATAAATAAATGTCCCAGTAAGATTGGATTTGGGACATCTGGCATTCAGAAGTCTACTGAAATAGATTGTAAGATGTTGATCAGGCAAAGAAAAAATTTATTATTTTTTTAAACCTTAACCTCAAAAACCTTGTCCCAACCTGTAACCAGACCATTGTGAAATCAGGACTCCAGCTGACTGCATGCCATGCTTCTGCTTCAGGAGCCCTGCGCACCCTAAGTGCTGGCAGGGGCGGGCCCAGCGGCGGGCCCAGCGGCGGGCCCAGGGCCAGAACGAACGTTATCTCACAGCCTCAGTTTCTCTCACCCCAGTCTGGTGTCTGTTAGGCTCATCACCTGTGCTCAGTGTTTGAGACAAAGGTGAAAAATTTAGCCACCCAGTTTAAGTTACTGTGACTGTATTTATATTTTTATATGGCATTTACCATAAAATCTCAAATGACACGCAAACATATAGTTTCAGTTATCCTATTAGAATAAAGTGAGATTTTCTTTGTCTTTTTTTAAAAGATTTTATTTATTTATTTTTAGAGAGAGGAGAAGGGAAGGAGAAAGCTAGACAGAGGGGCAGAAAGATTAATGTGTGGTTGCCTCCCACGCACCCCCAACTGGGGAACCTGACCTGCAACCCACAGATGTGCCCTGACTGGGAACTATACTTGAACAATACAAAAATCAAAAAAATAAATAAAAAATAAAATAAAATAACAAAATGACAGTCAAAAAAAAAGAAAAGAAAAAGGACATCAACACTAAAATTGATGAAATCCAAATAAAGTCTATAGTTTCATTAAAAAAAGAGAGAGAGTAAAGTGGCATTTTCTAACGCGAGAGATCACGGATCACAGCACAGAGTTTGCTTTATCAGCTTTTACATCTGAGTGATTTCATCCACTCTCACTGCTTAAGGCTACTTACCAATAACTTGTTTATTTCCGGGCCCTCTACCTAAATGTCCTCTCATTCCGTTTCCCAGAACTTAGGCTCCCTCCTGCTCTGCGTGTGCGGCGATACTGCTCTCCATCCAAAGGCCAGGAAACCTCTCTACCATACCAACTACACCCGATGAAGCCCAACTTTTAAACCTACCCATTCTTCAGTTCCTCCCCATGGTTTCAGTGCATACTTACTAATCTCTGAATATAAATGCTGAATATTTATAGTCATAAATTACATGCTTAATATAATATTGCAAAGGTAATCTCTGGCTCAAATAACATTAAGTTTCATTGGTAGGTTTAATACAGCTGGATATATTTTACTTCCTCATATGAGGCAGAAAAACATTTACAAAAACTTCTGAGAATCCTGGCTGGATGTCACTTGTAATGAGTCAGAATTCTGTGGCCACTCTCCTGCTGCTGGCTCTAGAGTTACCATAGGTTTGTCTCCCTATTCTTTTTTAACCTAAGGAGAGGCGATGAGGTACGAACAGCACAGTCTCTAGCACCAACTTTAACAGTGAAAACCTGTAACATGAAATATGCCCTAAAAATTACTGTTACTTCTAACATAATTCTGAAAAAAGTCATTAAGAATGTTCCTCTTGTATTAATATACTTTTTTTATTATTTCCATTTAAACCCACATAAAAAGTACCTACTATATCAAAATCACTAAAACATGAGCAGAAAAGTCTAATGGTCAATTACTAAATGAGTGAACAGCTCTCCAGTACCTACTATGTGCACCCAATACCTACTATGGTACTAGAAAGCTCTGGGAGAGGCAAACACAAAAGAGAGGCCTATCTTTAAGTAGCTTATCTTTTGTATTAGAACGAGATACGTTCTGTAACAAGACAAACTCAGGCATAATGTATTGCTGAATAGTGCTATGAAAGTGATGCTCAAGAATTCAGGAAAGAGCTCAGGTAGAGAAATGAGGGAAGGTTTCATGGAGATGCAGAATCTAACTTAAAGACAGCTAAGTCACTTCCGATTTCATGATGTCAGAGTACATAGTTTTCTGCAAGTACCCTTCTCGTTTAGAAAATCAAGCCAAACAAGGAAAAACAAGAGAAACACAAAGCGTGTCTCCATTAAACCTAAGCGACAGCCAAACCCAGATGCAAAGAACTATGAAGATGAAAAATAGGTAGAAAAGAAATCAATGAAAACACAAAAGAGGAAGGCAAGTGTAATCATAGTCTATTACTTAGAACAGTAAGCGACACTTATCATTAAAAAAATTATGAAACAGTGAAAGTAGATTTAATTTAAAATTGTGATGATATCATATTGGAAGGATTAAGAAAGGTGAAGGAGAGATGAAATAGCACTAATAATCTTAATTATCACAATAAACATCAACAGGTCACACCTAACATGCTAAACTGAAGACAGCATATACATATTATTGAATTTTTCAATGTGCATGTATTATTTAATAGGAATATTTTCAAACAATCAAAAAACAAAGGAGCAATGTGAAAATGACTAAAAAAATGACAAAACAAATCAATATGTAAAGGACAATCTCAAGTAAAAAATCTTCGAACACCTCACTACTATTCCCCCCACACACAGTCCCAACTACCTACCCCACCATTTTTATCTACGAAAGTCAATTGTCAAAATTAATGTTTTTAAGCAAAAATACAAGGACAGACTACCAATGGGAATATAAACTTTCTGCAGAGCAATCTGACAACTATGTCTCAGAACATAATGTTTGGCTCAACCTTAAAAGTATAATTTTTTCCTAATAAGAATTTGCAAAGAAATTTACATATCTCAGAGGTATTCTCTGAAAAACTAGTTAAAATATTTAAAGGTTGGAAAAAAAAACAGAACTCCTCCCCCCCCAAAAAAAGAAAAATAGTTAAATTATGGAACACTAAAAGAACAGAGCACCATGCAGCCATCAAAAGCAATGTTTTAAAGGAGGGGAGGGAAGGAGCAAATCAGTAAGAGAGAAGGAATAAAAGACTTTTAAGGAAAGGGTACGAATGCAAATATGGGTTTAAGTATTGAAATTGTGTATGGGAAAAAGTAACTTATTTCGTAAAGTTAACTATTTGAGCTCAGTGAACAGTAAGGAAATGCTGAGGACACGGATGCACCCTATGGGCTGCTGACCTTCATCACCTGGGTAGTACTGTGAAGTTGGTAAAAACATAAGTTTGGGATCCACTATTCAAACTCAGCTTTTTCATTTCCTACCTGACAACTTTGAATCTGAACCTCAGGTCTTTGCCTATGAAACTGAAAAATTACCTTTTCATAGTACTTATTATAAGCTGGGAAAAAATGATATATACAAAGCCCAGTACACCTTTATACCTAGTAAGTACTAATGAACAGAAGTTTTTCTGTTATATTAAACCACTATCTAGGAAAAAAAAAACAAATTTACAGAAGTGTGCAAGAAAGTACTGTTTTTAAAGATCTGCATGACACTTATTTCTAAGTCTTAATTATTTACACAAATAAGCACAGACTGTAAGTTTATTCACCAGTGAAGTAGCACATTTCTGCCATACCCAGAATTGAGAACATAATCATATACTGCCTCTTACTGTTTCACAAAAGAACTGATTGTTCTGGGATGATGTAAGCTAAAATTATTTAAAGGCTAGAATTTATGTTTCTGTTCCATGTATATCTTCAGCAGTCTTTACAGTTTATAAAATGCTTTTGTTCTGTTCATTTTAGTTCTGAGAGTGGCATTTCAGTTGTAGGTGTTGACTGTCCTGCTATGTTTGTCAAGAATTTGCCCAAATCTACAAAAACAAGAAAACTAGACCTTATCTTTTAGCTCAGACATAGTACTCTTTCCACTTACATCTGTTTCCTCTTTTTTTACCATTTTTAAAAAGTAACCAATAACTGAACATTTTTACTTACTCATTTTATAGTTTCAATATGTAAGAGCCTCCATGGTCACTACGTACAAGTTATCTAAATAAAGTTATTTGAAGAAAAATGATGCTGGAGAAACAATTACATAACTCAAAAAAAAAAAAGCTATCCTTTTATTTCAGGCTATTTGGAAAATGGTATCATACCACATTTACATGAAACATTTTCAGGAAAATACTGCATAATTTTATTCTACTAAGTAGGTTTTACATAATGAGGTTCCTGAGATTTAAATAGAATGAAGAGCAACTTAGCAAAAGTAGTAAGAACAATGCTTTTCTATTATACGAACACTGTATTTTCACATGAGTATTTTCACAAAGTGAAAAGGATCAGCTAAGGCTCACAAGTTATTTCCGGTCTTGACACCTAATAGCTGGATCCATCACTGCTGCTGACAGCGCTTTTAAGGGTAGGAGTCATCTACTCAGCACCTATTATTTGCCAACAATCCGTACTAGAAATACGGTCAATGAAAAAGCACTAAAACTCTCTCTGTATTAATAAAGCTTTGAAAATATATCCAAATTTATTATCAGTAGAGATAAAAACAGAGTCTACTTAATTCAATGGTACACTTTTCACCCATCTTCATGAGACAACATAATTCAACAAATTGACAAAAATGCCATCATCTCCAAAGAAAATAAAACAAGATTTAAATAAAATAATAATAATTATTATTATTTTTGGTTTGAGCAGGGTTGTTAAGCATGCAACAACACTTTAAGGAACGTTACAGTAGAATCTATGCCTATGGTTCTCATGAAAGGTAGGAAGGAACATGGATCACATGCAAGGTTGCTCGGGATCCTTTGATTTCCTAACTTTCATTACTCAGAAAGGAAGGAAACATTTATTGAGCATCTACTATCTACAACATAATTTCAGTGGGAGTAAAATGAACACAGTTACAATGTATTTCTTAGAAATAAAGATAATTTTGAATGTTAGACTTGCCACTAGAGGGAGTTTATCTTGTTTAATTAATTCAATTGAAGGTTGGGAAGAGGTTCAGGTTGAAATTCTGTCATGTACTTGATTCCAAAATATTACAGAACTGCATATATAAATGGGCATCTTATCAACAGTCTTATACTTATGCTACACCATATTTTTTCTTTAAGTAAAATAAAATGACTTTCACTCAAAGCATCAAAGTTAAATCTCAATAGCATTTTCAGCTCAAACAAGATATATTTTTCTGATATTGTTGGCATATTTCAGACCTCAGCTAAAAAGGACTACTTTAACTTAAAAAAAATCCATATTAAACTTAATGTTAGGTTTAATGGCCACATTCCTAAAATGAATTTTGATTAACTGCCATTATAAAGCTAATCATTTTTCATTACAGCAAATATAATTTATAAATAATTTCATGTGATTCTCTAAATGCCAGCCAGCACTAGGCTTTTCTTATGGAGTAATGCAGTGATATTTTAAGGCATTTATGGGACTAGAAGCAATGCAAGGTGCTGAAAAAAGAGCTGAAAAACATCTATGCTAACTAAATAAAATAAAATAAGGGTAATGTGGGAATGCCTTAGCAACACTGTATCACAAGAAATTAATAAATGCAAATATAACAAGTCTTAGGAAGTATGTTAAAATATTAAGATAAAATAATAAAAGGTACATCTTACATAAATAAAAGGAAAATGCAATACATTTAAAAAGATCTTTAATAAAATGCTAACTAAAAGCCCAAAATGTTAAACTTTATAATATATACAAAAATAAGGCACTTGACTTTTTTTAAGTTATCTAGGTTGTTATGTAACACACTGACAGAAACTCAGTAACTTAAAAATCTATTAGGGAGATCTTCTAATTTTATGACTATACATGTAAAACCCACAATACCTGTATTATAAATTACCCTAAGTGTACAATAAATACATAAAACAGGTATTTGGGATGCCTCTCAATTTTATCCATCAAGAACAAAGTCAAACTAGACAAATACATTTTTATATCAAAAAAAAAAATCACTCTACAAAATGCAAGTTTGTAAATCAATGTCACAGAACTGCCACGACAGAAAATGCTATCTTGGCAGTATTCCTAATGTCAGTCACCCTGCAGGATAATACTTCCAAATTTTAATCAGTCTGTTTATACAGAGATAAATAGTGGCTGTTAATGCCAAGTCTAGATCTCAAGAACTATAATTTTCAAATTGAAATCCTAAAAGGAAATTAAAATTGCAGAATAATGAAATTTTTAAACTAGTTGGTGGTTTTAAATATAAATGCTGATTTGAATTTGTGACCGAAATTATGTTTTAAGCAGAATGCATACTTCTGATTGGCTCTGAATAAACCTTTAATGTGCTCTTAAAACTCGTTATGAAAATTTGAAAAACGTGAAGTAAATTAACGCAGAGGCAATAATTGGAAGTAAACGCATGAATACAGCTGACTCACAAAAGTAAATCTGTCTCAAACGCGAATTTGTTTTTCTGGAAAAATCATTTTAAAGTTATTTGCCATTTCATGCAAATATCCCACCAAAACAAACAAAAAAAATGTTTGTAATCACTCTATTAGAATTGACAAAACTTTGGAGTAGGGGGAAAAGGGAACTAGAGAAAGGTACCAAGAATGAAAATGTCTGTTTCACTTATTCCCATTTTCAAATCTGTTACACTTCACAGATCCTAAAACCACCGCAAAAGTGCTAAGCTCCCCAATACAGTAGCTCAAAAAACAAATCCCCCACCGTACCTTGCGCACTACATACACTCATACCTGCTGCCATCTCTATACATTTTACCGATATGGTCACGTAGAACACTACAAAATTACTTCCAAATAAGTAAGTAAGAGCACAACAGAAAGCCAGTTGCACCAGACCAAAAAATACCTTCAGAAGCACACGACCCCTTTTCCGCAGGTGGAGCATATTTAGCTCTTTGAAACACCTCGCCCTGCCAGGAAAGAGAATTATGACCGTCCTCTAACCTAAGAGGATATTTAAGAGTGGAAGGGGATTTCAAGACGGGCTTATGTTAACTAAGCCACCAGCCCCACAGGCACACCGGAGTTGTCAACAAATTAGGACCACAGAAAACAGCTGCAAGTGGGTGGGGGCGTGAGACCGTGCGTGTGGGCTGGGGACGGGGTGACAGTTTTTAAAATGCATTAATTAAAAATGGAAAAGTCCAAGACTTGGTTGTCTCGACCCGGCCCCGAACTTCGATTCCATTGTGTCGGGAATGGACTTAATCACCAGACCGCGGGCAACGGGGGCGCGGTGCGGGCGCCTCACGCACCCGGGTGCCTGAGCGCCCAGCCCCCGCGCCGAAGACGTGCTCCGGACACTCACGTTTTCTGCACGGGTTTCCGCCGCTTGCGACTTGCGTAGGTGATGTTGGCGCTGCTGCCGTTCATGGTGCCCAGCCGCCGGCGCCTCCTCCCCAAGCGCAGGCACCGTCCGCCCGGTCTCCGGGACTCGTCTGCTGCTGGGACGACAGTGGCGGCAGCAGGCGCCGGATTTCACAAAGCTGCAGCGCGCGCTCCACCTTCGTCCGCCCGGGAGGTGGGAAGACGCCGGGTCCTCCGACCCTAGGCTCCCAAAGTCCTGCGGTTCCAGGTGCGCCGCCCCGGCCTGGCGCCGAAGGGGGTGGGAGGTGGGCGGTGACCGGCGGAGACCCGTGAGCGAGGCGTGGTTGCAGGTGCGGTCCACCCCGGCTGAGACGGCGCGGCGCGGTCCGCAGGTGAGGCGGCAGGGAGGAGGAGCCTTCCAAACTGCCCGTTTGGAAGCCTGGCCTGGGTCGCTCGCGTTGGTGCCGCGCCCCGTGACAGCCGCCGCGGCCCCTTGGGAAAGGGAGGCGCCGCAGCACGACTCCCGGTGCTTCCCCAATCCTGGGTGCTTCCCGCCCGTGCAGCTAGAGCTCTGGCCGCCACTACCGGTGCCACTGGCTTCCGCTTGGCTACGTAGCTGTCCCTGGTCTGAGCTGGTGGTCCAGGGGACGCTCCCGGACCAAGCGTCAAGTGGACCCTCAAGGCAATGCTCCGCGCCGCCGCGCGCACCGGCTGAATTGCCAAAGCGCAGAGACCAGTCTCTGGCCCCGCCCTGTCCTCATAGCTCCGCCCCGTTCCACTTGGCCCCGCCCCCGTCAGCTCCCTTGAGGGCCCCGCCTCCCTGGCACGTAATTACGAAAGACGTAATGACGCCCCGCAGTAACCATCTTCTTAAGGTCCAGGGGTGAATTCCGTGGCCACGGTTCCAGCCCTGGAAAAAAGTGTGACAACAAATTATATGTAGCTAAACTCTTTGTAGCTAGACTCGCTAAAGGATAGACATGCTAAACAGGGAGCTTAACTTCACCTACATGAGAGACAGTGACTCACCTTTTGGCTAAAAATTACAGCGAGCTTGCCGGTAACCAGTGCGACTCCACATTTTCCTAGAGGGGAAGGCTTCAGACAGCCACGTCTGAGCAGGAATTTAAAAGCTAGGAGGCTCCTTTGCTTTGTCTTTATACTAGATAATATCTTTTCCCCAGCCAGAATAACTATTGCTATTCTATAGTCAGATTTCAATTAGATTGAAAGGAAGGAAGCAGGAGATGTTTGTGGCTAATAAATAGTCTGATATGGCCTGACCGGAGGAACTGGAAGTGACGTTCAGGAATTTTAGGATCAAACCGTAAAGCCTTGATAAAGGGTCTAGATTTTATTTTGTAGGCAACGAAAGCCTTTTAAAGATATTTAGCAGGAAAGTGACATTCTAGTGTCTTCGAAAAGTTATTGGAAGAAAGTGCAAACTAGATAACAGGAGGATATCAAGACCGGTTGAAGAGAGAGTAGTTGGGATTGAAATAACTCAGCTGTAAGTCCAGGGAAGTGGCAATAGGATGGACAATAGGCAAAATTTAGACGATATAAAAGAATAAGGAAATAGATGAAGAGAGAAATATTAAATGTCTCCAAAATTTCTGACTCAGTGCTGTGAAACGAGAGTGAACACAGAGGAGTATGTTTGTCAGGAGCAAAAGGGCATACAGGTTAAGATATCTGTATGACAGCTCCCACCATATCCATTCCTAATTTTTTAAAAATTTCATTGCTCTTAGTGAGAGGGGAAGGGAGAGAAAGAAACATTGGTCCGAGAGAAGCATGATTGATCGCCTCCCGAATGCACCCGAATGCACCCGAACCGGGGATCAAACCTGCAACCGAGGCGTGTGTCCCCACCGGGATGGAAACTGCAACCTTTTGGTTACCGATGACACTCCAATGGAGCCGCACCAGCAAGGGCCCATTTCTAAATTTTAAAATGCCTTGAAGCCATTTCCACCGAGTAAATTTGTTACCTGGAATTCAGTTCATCAATAAATTAAACTTATCATTTTCCTTAGCTGAAACATTTTCACTGGCTCTGCCATTCTCCAGATCAACCTGTGAATCCTCTTCAACTCTCCTTACCATTTATATCTAAATATTCTAATAGTATCTAAATACTATTTTGTTCTTTGCAATGTTTATAATTAATCTTCCTCCACCTTATTTTTTAAATAATATCAGAGAGCCTGTCCAGCTAAATGTCATACCATTAGGGATTTCTCAACTGATGTTTTCTCCTCTACACATTAATTAAATCAAGAGATGTTTTGGGTGGTAACTCCAATGAGCCAGTACAAGCAACATCCCTATAGAGGGAAGGACCCTAGCAGGTATGAGAGACTACTACAACCAGTTAGTTCAGTAAGATCGGGGGAGAAAGGCACAAAGGGTCAAATTTGCGTTTCAGACCTAACACCATATCTGGGTGTAGGGCAAATTAAAGAGGCAGGAGCACAGTGGAATGGATGGAGTACTCCTTAGGAAGTCTCTGCAGTAGCCCAGCCAAGAGGTGGCAATTAATGATCCTACTAGGGAGGGGATTGTGGACAAGAAGGAAATGGAATAGATTCAAAGATGTTTGGTAGGTATTGGAAGATGGAGTGGATATATGAGAGTGAGGAAAGAAGATGTGGCAAAACCATAAGAGCTGTATGGACTATGTATCTGGCTATGTGGTAATGGCATGTAATGGTGGGAAATTCTTAACTTAGCTTTGGATTTCTTTGGTTTGAGGTACATTTGAGACATCTAATAGAAGATGTTAAGTAAGCCATAAGATTTTTGGGTTTGTATCTCAAAGAAGATGCATAAAATGGAGACACATTCAGAAGTCATTTGCATTTAGATGACCAGAGCGTGGAGGTTATAGGGTGTGAATATATACTAGAAAAAAAGGACAGGGCCCTAAAGAACTTTAATATGTAATATCTAATAACTGGATACGAGATGATGGTCCTGCAAAACTGACTGAAGAAAGAGTTTCTAGAATGCTAAGAGGAGAATAAAGGGATTATCTGTCACAGACAACGAGGTAGAGAAACGTTAGGAGTGGTTAACAAATACTGTTCAAACAAAATGAGAACTGAAAATGTCTTTTGACTTCTCAACATGGGATCCTTGGTGACTTTTGTGAACACTATGTTGGTGGACTAATGGACCTGCAATTCAGATTGGAGAATTAATGACATTGGCAAACACATTTTGTTTTGTTTTGTTTTGAAGTTTGGCTGTGAAAGAAAGACCTAGGATGGTAGCTAGGGGGCGTAAAGAGTTAACTTGTTTGTTTGTTTTGTTTTTTAAGGGATGATGATTAAGCGGTTGAGAGAGAGAGAGATTGGCTGCGTGTAAGAAAGAAAAGGAACCTAAAGGAACCATCAATACGAAAAAACAGGAAGCAATAGGTGCCAAAGCACAAACAGGGGATTAGGATTAAAGTAGATTACAGAATAGCAGAAATAGCTCATCTACTGCCTGCTCTTCAAAGAGCTCCACAGCTTCTCATGGGTGTTGTAAAGATCTCTCAGTGCCCTTACTGAGTCAAACTTTAATAAGCCTCCCAGATGATTGATTCAAATGTACATGAAGTTTGAGCAGCGCCGCCCTTCAAAGCTGGAGAAAAGAAGGGTAGAGGGTGAAATGGAGCAGCCTGCTGGTACTGTAGGGTCCGAAAGGTGAAGGAAATGTGATAAGGGTATTACAGCATGAGCTACAAAGAAACAGGTGTGTTTTGTGGTTGATGGTCTTGTTTTATATTTACAAGACTACAAAGTAAAAGTCATCTGGGAAGTGGCAACAGGGAACTAGGTGGACATAAACCTATATGCTCGATGTGTGATGAGGGAAAATAATTAGGCATCGTTAGAGAATTTCCCAAATGTTAGGAAAATGAGAGCCTCAGAGACAGCCAGCTCTCGGTTTAGGTCAAAAAAATAGAGCAACTTCCCAACAAAGGCAGTGCCTGCAGAGGAGTTTGCTGTTTATGGATTAACAATTCCAGGGCCACAGAGTCAACCATATCTATCTCACCTTCTCTTTCATTTCTTCGTCTCTGTGTTCACATTCATAGCCATTCTACCTAAAGGTATAAAGTGTGAACAAATAATTTCCTTCTAGCGTGGAAACTTTAGGAGTGAAAAATGCATGTCAAAACATAATTTGTTGATTCTGTAGTTTAAACTTCCTTTTCAGAAAAGGATATAGTAAATGTACTGAATCCCAGGAATTGACCTTGAATCAGTGATTTGGTATAATCACTTTCTATCTTATTTTGTCTTACTTCCATGACCTTATTTTCTGTTTGACTTTAGGGTTATTTTCATTACTCAGGAGCCATATCCTGCTCAGTTATAGTCTAAACTTAGTTATGT
Source organism: Anoura caudifer (assembly GCA_004027475.1). Taxonomy (NCBI): domain Eukaryota; kingdom Metazoa; phylum Chordata; class Mammalia; order Chiroptera; family Phyllostomidae; genus Anoura; species Anoura caudifer. The sequence goes on along the minus strand of PVKU01000435.1, from coordinate 174,305 downwards.
AATTGATCTTTGTATAGCCAAGATAAAAATAGAATGTCGATAAGATTTGTAGAATTCATTGTATTTTAATAGTAACACCATAAAGTTCCCATAACATTTTTGCTTACTGTGTCAATAAAATCACTTTCTAGTATAATGTCATTTAAGAAGAAAAAAAAAAAAAAGAATGAGTTGCCACTTTCTGGAAACTATCACTTTCTACTCCTGATGTCACCATTATAGAGCATGGCTCTCAAAGTGTGATTTGTGGTCAGTGCTAAGGATTTAAATTTTCTATTAGCAATTTTTATGTGGTAGCATGTTCTTTTCTTGTAACAATTAATTTGCCTATTAGAATTTATGAATATTTGACCACCTTATCGAAAGCAATGTTATCCTTTAATTTAGTTAAGGTAAGATTACTTTCTGAGGCTTCAGATGCAGCTGTATGACTGTTTATTGGGTCCTTTCCCCTGCTAAATATATGAGAAAAAGAAATGTTTTAGGAATGCTATTATAAATAGCAGCTGTTCCAGAATAAAGAAAAATAATCAAATGAATGCTAAACTTACTCTGTCACAGTACATGCATTCATTCATTCCATTCAGTGATGTGTTTTACTTCCTGAAATATACCAGGCACTGTGGGAACAGGGGTGGTATCGCACATACTCCTACCCTCTGCGAGCTTACATTCCAATGAGAGGCACAAGAATTAATCAAGTGGTTACATAAATAAGTGTATAATTGCAACTGTGCTAAATGCTAGAAAATGAGTACACTGAGCATACATAACAGGTGAATTTGACTTGGTTAGCGGAGGTTTACCTGAACAAGCTTGGGCTGAATTCTAAGGCATGGGTAGGCATTTTGTAAGTAAAGTGGGGAGGAAAGGGCATTCCATACAGGTAGAACACTTATCACAATTTTTATCTCCTCTTCAATCTTGCAGTTGCTTATCCCAGGCCCGTAGAATGATCTATTTCACTCATAATTTTTTAAACCTCATGTAAGTATATATTTTTATTGATTTGAGAGAGAGAAAGAGAGACATTGATATGAGAGAGAAACATAGATCAGTTGCCTCCTGTTCACACCCCAACTGGGAATCTAACCCACAACTAAGGCATGTACACTGACCAGGGAGTGAATCTGCAACCTTTGGGGGTATGGGATGATGCTTCAACCAACTGAGCCAGCAGGCCAGGGCATAGTAAATATTTTAGAGAGCTTGCAAACTGTGTACTGAGGTTCCCCAAGGACGCCACAACAAACTCAAAAGGGGCATTGTCATGGGATATTTAAAATTTTCAAGGCCAACCCAATGACATCAGTTGGACTCCATGACAGCCATTAGCTCTGGGTAGTTCAGAATCTCAACATTAAATCATACTCATTCCTTTCGATGCCATCATACCTTTGTGAAGCTGTTTTTTTTATAAGCTGCTGCTATAAAACACAAGGGCAGGAAATGAGGGTATTGGTTTCCAATCCAATTCCAGAGTCTAAGAAGTTATGAGGTTACCACCAGACATGCACAACCTATGAAGAATGAAGTAAATTTTTTTTAAGAAAATGTATGTGTATTATTTCTTTAATAGCTACTAAGTTGTTAGAACAGACATACATAATAAGTTTGCACATAACTAGTTAATAAGTGGAATTGTTAGTGTTTTCTTTCAGCATGCGACACCATGAAAAATTACTGCGACACTAAGAGTGCCATGAACAGGAAAAATTTGGGGATCTGAAACTCAGCCACACCCTTCATTTAATAGATGAGACACCTCAGGCACAGAGCAATAAGGTGGCTTGCTCATCACAGCCTAGAATTCAGGTTTTATGCCTTCCAGTCCAATCAAAACTATTAATTTATCTCACACTGACTGGTGTGATTCATTTCTTTAATCAGTTTACACCCTGCTTGCTTTGACTCTAATCCTAAAGAACAGACATACATATCTAAGTGCTGTTTCTGAATGCTTACTGCCTTCTTTCTTGGGTATTCTTTAATAATGTTACAGTCAAGAGCCAAAAGAAAAGCAATTCATAGGTATTGAAGAATTTGGGAAATATTTTAAGCTAATACTAGTCTTAACATTAAAAAGGAAACTACAATAAAAATGTAGGAATAATTCATTATTAGACAAAATTATATTTATTTTTGTTTTGTTGTAAGAAATAAAGATTTTTAACACATGAGAGAACCTAATATATCAAAATATCAACATGTAGTCAGCTTAGATTTTGACTTTTGCTTGCTGGACCTTTTATTCTTATAAATGTGAAATGTGACTATAGAAAATATTATGAAGAAACTTTGTTTCACATGCTAAGATTAAGTGATTTGTTAAATATTTTATCAAATAACATATACATAAATAAAATGTTTACTAAAAGTAATTTAGCTTTAGATATATATATATTTAGGATCTACATAATACATATTTTATACATTTTCAATCATGATATAGAAGAAACTGAAATAAAGATCAAATACATTTTATTAAAGAGATATTAAAAAGAAAATTATATTCATATAATAAGAAAAACTTAAGAAAATGTAGATTATTATGACACCAACTTAAAATCTATGATTTAGATCTGTTAAATTTTAAAAGACTAGCACATTCTTACACTTATTAAAAAATAAAAATATATTCTACTTGAAAATGTTTAACTTAAATTTAATCCATCTGTAAACAGTGGTTCTCAACTTTTATTGTACATTGTAATCACCTAGGAGCTATAAAAAATACTGATGCCTTCCAGAAATTTTGATTTACTTGATAAAGGTTGTGGCCTGGGTATCAGGATTTTTAGGTGTAATAATTATATTGTGGTCATATAAAAGGAAAATCCTTATTTTCAGGAAATGCATGCTGCTAACATTTAAGTGTGAAATACCCTTATGTTGGCACTTACTAAAAATTGTCACTTATGTGGGATATAAAACTGAAACTCACAGACACAAACAACAGTATGCCGGTTACCAGAGGAAGGGGGGTAGGGAGAGAATGAAGGGTAAAGGGAGCCAACTATATGGTGATGGAAGATGATTTGACTTTGGGTGGTGGGCATACAATGCAATAAACAAATGATGTATCATAGAAATGTACACACGAAACCTATATGACCCTATTGGCCAGTGTCACCCCAATAAATTTAATTTAAAAATGGTCTAGAAAAAAATATATATGTATATATACCAGGACTGTCCAGAAAAAATCCAGCCATCATTAACATAACAAGAACAATTTGCTCGACATCAATGTAACCTGGCAGCCAAGGAGAGTGGACTGGAATGCGCATGTGTGAACAATGATGGCTTCTCTGCACTAGTCAGTGGGGATGGCAGACACTGTTGATTGAGCATGTGTACTGTACTGTGTGGCCATCCCATTCAAAATGCCTGGAGAACTTTATGCTAAACAAAATAAGCCAGTCAGAAAAAGACAACTACCATGATTTCACTCAAATGTGGAATCTAGTGAACGAACTGGACTAACAAGAAAAATGTGGACAGATGCAGATGGGAGCAGGATGACAGCTAGTAGGGGTGGGAGGGGAGGGGGTGGAGGGATTGAGCAAAAAGGAAAGATGACTCATGGACAATAGTGTGGCGATTGCTGGGGGAGGGGTATAAGGGGACTAAATAAATGGTAATGAAAAAAATACAATAAAATCCAAATCAAAACAACAACAAAATGAGAGAGTAGAGCAACGAATCAGCATCAAATTTTGTGTTAAGCTTGAACATTTGGCTGCAGAAACTATTCGGATGATTCAGAAGGCTTTCAAGATGATGCAGTAAGTGTGGCCCAAATGCTTCAAAGGTGGTCGAGAATCTGTGGAAAGTGATACATGTTCTGGAAGGCCTGCAACAAGCAGAACACTTGAGAGTGTTGAGCAGGTACTGGCTGCAGTTGGCAAAGATCTGTGTGACTGACAGTGTGAGAACTAGAAGCTGACCTGGGGATTCCAAGATCTACTGCATCCGAGATTCTGATGCAGGATGTTGGCATGAAATGTGTCACGGCAAAATTTGTTCCATGGCTTCTGCTACCAGAATAGAAAGACCATTGTGCTGCAGTTGCTAATGATGCTGGGAGATCTGTGTGAGGTCCCAAGGTGCCTACTTTGAAGGGGACTGAAGTGTCATTGTCCTATGTATAATGTTTCTTCTATCTTCTTCCATAAATGTCTCTATTTCTCATGTCATGTGGCTGGATACTTTCTGGACAGGCCTCAAACATATATAGCTGTGAAGCACTTACAAGTAGTTGTATGATTCTTTCAATTTTCCATATGCTTAAAATGTTCCCAATAAAAAGAGAGAAATATGACAATGAAAACAAATAGTCATTTACCTTCAAGTTTAAAATTTAGAGGCAAAATAATTATCTCAAGCCGGATAACTGTTTCAATGAGAGGTGAGGCCAGGACTGATATATTAATCACCTAGCTCTTACATAAGATAAAGCTTTAGAACTTGCTCTAACCCTTGAGATTCCAGGAAACAGATGGAAGATAAGTGAAAGGACTCCAGTGAAATTTCTGCACTCCTCCAAGTTGTGAACAAACTTGGAAGCCCAAACCGCCATTTGCAGCAACTGTGGGCTGAGGAATACATGTGAAGTTAGTTGTCCGTTTCAAGAATTTAGCTGGTTTGTGCTAACCACAAATTACTCATTTTGTTGTATTCACCAGTCAGCTATATATTCTTAAAGATGCTAATAATTTCTAAACCTTACAAATAGTTTTCACTTATTCTTATACTATAAATTTGAAATTTCTTCTTTATCCACTTCCCTGCATCACAACTCCTTGGCTTGTGTAAGACTTTATAATGCATCAACCAGGATTTTTATCCGTAAGGCATACATGCTAAAATGGTAGTTTTCTTTTTTATTTTTTAAGAATCTTTGGGGAGGAAATGTTAACTTGTACCCCACATTAAATCTGTTCACATTAATGCTATGTAAAACAAGTATAGGGTATCAGGGACCCCCTTAATTAAGCTCTCTACTAAGCATTGGGAAAATCTGCCATTACCTGATTGGTAAGTTGATAATGATAAAGGAGATCTGGTTACATAATTAATCAAGGGGATGTAGCTCAGGGTGGAGTGTCCTGTTCTCCACCCTTCCCTCCTAAGGCAGGGTAAAAGAATTTCCCTTGTAAAACTTTAAACTTTAGTTGAGCTGCTTTCCTGCCTGAACATAGATTGACTTCCCATCTGCCTTTACAGAGAAGAGAAGTCCTGATGGGTTAGAAAGATTCCCAGTTTTGGACAGATTTCTTACATTCTTTTAATCCCTGCTTTGGGTTGAATCCATTCTGGTTATCTGAGCCTATAAATAAGGAATCAGATAAAGTAAGTGTGTTTCTGGAAAAAAAAAGCATGAAAGTCAAATAATTATTTTGGAGTACATTGGCATTTAAAGAAACATCAAATAGATCATTTTTTAATGTAAATAATTCTATCTAAACTCAAAAATCAGGGGTTTCAAACATGTTACTTTATTTTTTTCATGCTTACGTGAACTAAGATTTTATGAGCACACAGATTTGTGCCAACTTTCTCATGTGATCCTTTGAAGCAAGTCACCACCACTAAGCACCACCAACACCAAAAAAAGTCAACATACACCTATTTAAGAAAAACAGCAACCTGAATCATACTAGAGTGCTTTAGGTTGCATATAGAAAGTACATGAAAGATTTAAAAGCAAACTGTGACTCTTTAGTGATTCTTTTTTTAAAAAATTTAATTGTTGTTCAAGTACAGTTTTCTGTCTTTTACCCTCTTTTTAGTGAGTCTTGAACAGCTCAGAGTCAAATGTTAACTTCAGTAGGAACTGAAGTTTTTGTGTAGTAGCATGAATTTAACTTCTTTAATTGTAGCGTAGTATAATTGGTAAGTCTAAACAGAAATGTATCCAGTAATTTATACCCCTCTTTTAATGTACAGATAAGAAATTTCTGTACTTAGATCATTGAATGTGCATATAAAAATGTGTTCACAAAAAACTTAAAAAAGCATTTGTAATTACAGTTCTGATTTAATTGATATTAATGAAATTACTGATGCATTAAAATTTTTCCATTTATCCAAATATTTTATTTGCATATCCCATATTTTTAATATTGAAGTACAAATTTAGGAAGATTTGCCTAAGAGAATATTCATTCTTCTATTTTTCTTTTATGCATGACTAAAATTCAACAGGATTTGACATCCTAACTTCTTTCCCTTTTAATGTTTTTCTGTATGTATTTAGCAGAAAACAAAAATTAAAATAAAGATAAGGTACAGATGTTGCCACATTGGCAGCTTTTGTCCAGCAGAAAGGAAGTCACTAATGCAGTATCTAATAATGTCCTTCCCCCATTTTAATAAGAAGGTTTGTGTTGTTCTGACATTAAATGGATTAAGCAGCAAGCCTGCTGAGAAAAATACTCAAAGGTATTAAACCCTTGCAGTGTTGGTTTAACTGTAAGTACTGTAAAATAAGATTAAGTCTGAGTTTGCTAGAAGAACTAGAATTGACATAATACTAAAAAGTAACAATATTCACAGGTATTTGAATTAATGGTTCAGTGAAAAATATAATTAGCATAAGATTTGAAAATATGTCTCCTTTGGCAAATGTCTTCAGAGAGTAATCAGTGCTGTAGACTGATGTAGTGGAAAGAGCACTGGGCAAGGGGCCAGAATCTGAATTTAAGTTCATTGCTCTAGCACTTACTGGTTCTACCACCTCAAGAGATTTCTAGTCTCTGAGTGGAGACATGGTGGATATGGTCAATCGGCAACTATTCTCCTCCATGGAGTGTGCATTTCTGCACTGCAGAGGCTGGAAAGCTAAAAGCTGCATTTCTCAGATTCCTGTGCTATTAAAGTTGCAGATGCAAATTAGGCTCAGCCAACTAAATACACTTGTTGAGATTTGGAAAGCCAAAGTCAAATGGAGGTCATCTTCCTGCTGCTTACGTTGCTTTCTGTTAATAAGTGTGATTGTTATGATTTTTGTACTATTTTTGTGTGATAGGTTCCACCATCCAAATTCAAGGGTTCTGAGAGGCTATTGGTTTTCCACTTCCCTGTAGTGACAGTGGTGTGTTTTTGAACTCAGTAAATTCTGCAGTAGTGACTTCTGGATCCCTCACCTTTCTGACGGAAGCATAAGTAGTAGTCCCCTAATAGGTCATCTCTGCAAGGTTCTGGACACATTCCTGGATGCCCACCCTAGGGCCTCAATATCTAACCTTTCCAATTATTTTTGTAAGCTTTTAATTCCCTGTATTGCGCTGCAGTCTGTTTTCTTATTTTTGTCACAGTTTTAGGATGGTAATAATTAGAAGCACCGAGGCTAATTCTATATGGAGAAATGGACAAACGGACATGACTCCTTGCCTGTCAAGATTCTGAGCAGCTTTGGAAGAATGTTGCTCTGTGTTCTGTGACCTCATACTTTTTAAAGGAACACAATAATCCTTTTTTAATCATCGTTTGTGTTTTTCAGAAACATTTGTTGTTAAATCTGTGGAACCAAGGACTTTTCGCCTCTAAACCAGCCCACATGCCCAATGCAGATTAAAACACCGGATCAGTGATTTCCTGACAGGGTTCCTTGCCCTCCGGCCTTAGCCAGGCTGCGGACTGTCCCCATCTGTCTTTGTGTCTTCTTCTGTGCACTTTGGACTTGTATGAACCCTCTCTTCTTCTCCTGAAAAGAACTCATTCCACTGGCTTTTTTTCCTGGAGACTCTCCCTGCCTGACCCCAGTTTTGGGCCTTAGGATGTAAATTCTTTTGAACCACAATTGTGATAAACCTTCCAGATCTCCTCAGGAAGAGATCCAGAAAACAAGAGAATTTACAGTGAGTTCCCATTCCTTTCTTATCTAAAATGAAATATTAAATAATAAAAACTATTGGATATATCAACTTTTCTAAGTGCTCTGTGGATAAAAGCTTATTTATTTACTTGCACATATATAATATTCCATCATATAAACTCCAGTTTCATAATTTAATCCATCATTTCTTTATAGGCCAATTCTAACCTTAGTATAATAGTTCCTAATTTTCAGGTTGACCTTGAATTTCCCCATCCCATCTGAAATGCTAACACAAGTTTTGTTCTGAATACATGTATTACTTCCCTTCTCAAAAATCTGTAATTGCTCTTTGTCCATTAAACCAGTTTTAAGTAGCCAACCTAAGATACCCCATCAACTCATCTAATCTTACTTTTCTATCTAATCGCGTATCTTCCCTGTTCCCCAACACATGCCCTCCACTTCAGTCAGACCAGTTTTTCTATGGTTTCCTGACTGTGTCAAATTCATACTCTCCTCTTCATGATGTGTATTGAAAACCCTGCTTTCTGCTTAAATCAAACTGAACCCCTCAATCCCATACAGTACTTGCCTGTGCCATGTGTTCTTCACATTAACTCACATTTTATCTTGTGTTATTTATGATTTTTGCATTAATAAGCCATAGTTCCAATATAATTGAAGAAGATGCTGGTGCATTATTAAGTGCTTAATTAATATGTGTTTAATTGAGTCAAATATATGTATATTTACATTTAATTCAAAATAACCCAAACATTTTATTTTTGGAGTTAAACATACTAAAAATTATACTCATGTTATGTTTAACTCTTGGTTCAATTACTCATAAGTTTTCCCAGATATAGTGTCTCTTTGTTCAGATGTCGAAAACAAGTTTGGTATATTATTTGTAATTCAAGATGAACGATATAATTTAGTTTCTAAGCTGAAGCCAGATCATTTCGCTAATGGCAGAGTATAATACTCATTTTTGGGCATACAGGATGCATTCATTCAACAAAGAAATACTGAGCATGACAATAATATAAGGAATAAGACACGGTCCTTGCCTCACATTCAGAAAACCCACAGGGCGTGCAGGGTAAGGGGAGTGAGGAGGAAATCACCATGGAGTGTGTAGAGTTTGAGGATTATGGTAAGTGTGAAATACCCTGAAAGCACATAAAAAGAACACCTATTCTAACCTCAGGGATTCCAGAGTGACAAGCTGAAGTGACCCCTGAAAAGTAGGCATCACCCCAGTAAATGAGGCTTGAGTAGGTCAGAGGAAACCTGGGCAAGATCTGAAGGCAGTGAAAGAAAGTCTTGTTTGACATGAAAAAAGTTTAGAGATATAGGAAAAGTTAATTTAAATGCTTAAAATTGCCCGCTGGCATGTTTAGTTCTGACTCAGATTTTCTGTGATTCCAGTTCATATTTTAAAATCTAACAGAATTAACTCAAACTGAAAGAACATGCTAGGAATAATATATTTTAAAAGTATTAGAACCAGAGACATGGAAATAAAGAACAAAATGACAGTAACCAAAGAAGAGGTGGGAGGGGGATAATGGGCAAAAGAAGGAAAAGCACTGAGTCAAGGAACATGTATAAAGGACTCATGGACATGGGCGATGGGGGTGAGGATTGACTGTGGGAGAGGGGGGAGGGGTGTGGGGGAGGGGGAGGTGGGGCAGGGGACAGCAATGGGGGAAAATTGGGACAAATGTAACTGAACAACAACAGTAATAATATTTCATAAATTATTATTATTCCTAAAATATTTGCAAGGGGAAAAACTATTTTTCCTTATGTGTTAGGTCACATTGCTAAGAGATTTTACAGAGGGAGTGCTCTCAGGAAAAGGGGGTGTAGGAAGCAGGATAGGACCAGACAAGCTAAGCAGGAGTGTGGCTGCAGCTGGAGCCCACCTTCAGTCTCGTCCTAAGTGTGACCATGGAGCACAAATTGCATCACAGAGTTGGTCCCACCTGGAGGCAAGAAGTCTGGCTGCTTATTACGGACGACAATAGAAAGGATAACCTCCTGGATGCAGGATGCTGTGATCCATAGAGCACAGGAACATTTTAAGGAGAAGGGGAAGCAGCGAGCCTGTCAGCCAGCACTCAAAGCATCAGGGGATGGGTGCAGCTGGGTGTAGCAGCCAGCAAAGGGGATCTGGGTGGAAACCCAATAGGACCCTGTAAACCCTATTTCTTACATTTTAGGGAATTTGCGTTTGAACAAAAAATACTTGTGCAAATGTCTAGTATGCTTTTGAATATCATGAGACTTAATTGGTCTTGTTGATTTTAGAAAAGTAATTTAGAGAATAAAGAAGTTATATGCTATGCACCAGGTCCTTGAATGACATTGCTTCATTTAATGTCATTTTGTTATAACATGGATGAAATGATATAGGAACTTGACTCATGTTTATATCATGAACCTGTGATAAAATTGGTTTTGTTATACATCATTTCAATTAAATTACCAGCACCTATTGACAACATTAAGTGAGGAATTACTGTATAGTTAGCCTAAAGCACATGTATGTGACACCATTCTGTTTTGGTGAGATTAGAGTCATTTCTTCTCAGTTTTATCATTTACAAGAAACCTGTCAAGGCAGACATTAGACGTTAGGTTAGAAAGTCACACCGATGAACTGTCTTACAGTTTTTTGTTTTTTCTTTCTTTCTTTTTTAGACAAAGTGTCAGTTTATTTCCTTCAGTTCTTCTTCCTATGGTTTTTCTTTGCTTTTTCTATTTCTTCTATTTCTTTCCTGTTTACTTTCATTTCTTGCTCTCTTCTCTTCCTCTCTCCCTTCATTCTTTCCTTTCTTGTTTTTCTTTTTTTCCCCAAAATGGTGGTCTTCCCATCATAGGGTAACCAAGGCTAAACATGAAACTCAGAAGAAATGAATTGTTGCAGGAAATTAGATATGCTTTTATTTTTTTCCATTCACCTAAAATTTTGTAAGCCATTTCATAATTGTGGCCTGCTCTGGATTTTAATCTTTGGCATTCACTTCCAGAGTACCCTCATCTCTCCAATAAATTGAATAACATTTACTATATTTCTTCATCATTCAACTTTGATGAATTTATAAATTGTTCTTTGAAATGACATTCTTGGGAAAGATAAGTTCCTTAGAGGTCCCACAAACCAGGGAGCAGGATTTCCTAAAACTATTGTACTTAGCTAAGTTACTTCCCAATTTTTGTATGTAGTCAACTTGTCATCAAAACAAAATTAATATTGCATTCTCCTCAGGGGCAAGGACACATTAAACATCTCACACAGCAGGCACATCTTTCAGGAATGCAGACCTGTAAACAATTAGTGGCATGCACCTCTTATGACATCAGGTGACTTTTACAAGGTGCTGTGCTACTCTTTAAAATCAAATGCTCCACACTGCATCATGCCCCCATGAAAAGTATAGGCTGGCATAATTTACTTAATAATTTTAAACTTTTTTGGTATAGACACTGGTTCCATTGATGATATAAGGCTCTGATGTAATTATTGCAATTGCATTATATTAAAAAAATCTGTTGTGTGATGTAGCAATCGAAATATTATTCAGAGTGGTAATTCAGCAATTGGCTTACTCACTTGTTGGACTGGGTGTGGTGTCTATCCCCAGGCCAATGACCTGTGTTTGTTATTGTGGTCATTCTTTTTTATTTTTTTATTTTTTGTAGCACAAACAGCTCAGTGCACTCCTGTTAGCACAAAGCATGCTAATCAGGAAAATGTGGATAAAGTGGGTCTTTGTCTTCCCTTTGATTTATTACCTCTGTAGATGGTTTTTGATTAAAAAAACATTTTAACCTATTTGCATTTACTTTCCACATAGTTGATGTAAACTGCAATTATTTTCAATTTGCAAGAATGAATAAAGTCTATCTTTTCCAGTCAATCCTTTTTTAAAAAAATAAAAATTAGTATTTATGAATACAGCCCTGCACATTTTACATACCTTCATTTAGTCTTACAACAACCCTATGAAACAGGTGCCTTTTAAAAAGACTTGAAATAAAGTTCATCCCTTTAAAGTCTACAGGTGAGTGGCTTTCAGTGCACTCACGGGGTTGTAAAGCCATCAATGCTATCCAGTTCCAGAACGTTGTCACCACCCCAGAGGAAATCCCATTCTCATTAGCAGCCACTCTCCATGCCCATTCCTACCAGCTCTTACAAAACCACTATCTTATTCTGGACATTTCATATTCTGGAATCATGCAATACATGGCCTTTTGGATTAACTTCTTTTATTAGCATAATGTTTTCAATCATGTTGTAGCGTTTGTCAGAATTATGATTCCTCAAATTAGAGGAGCTATTTATCAAATTAAAAATAATCGGTCATACAGATCGGTCGATCTAAAGCCCATGCCTTCTCCTCCCAGTATGAAAACAGGTGACTTTGGAGCTGCTCGGGCTCCCTCAGAGCTGAGAGAGGCTCAGGCCCTGGCTACTGGTCTTTACCCTTCCTTAGCGAGTGCTAATTTGAGAATCACTGTTCCAAACAATGAAAGTGAAGTAATCAGCATGCATCTCTTTCCCTTGGAAAGGAGGAATCTCAGAGCTAAGGTTCCTGTCTTACGCAGTTTCTGTGTGGGATGTCAAGATAGCATTTCTCATCTCCCCTTTGTTTTCTGTGACTATTTCAAAGGAGCATATCTGTGCTTAGAAGTGAAAATAGCCTAAAATCCATTAAGTTGATTCTATATGCATTAATCAATCAATCATTTGTTCTTTCAATTCGATGGTAATAGACTTACAAGTGTTCTCAGTTATAGTGTTCCCAATAGTCAGAAGCTGTCCCATCCTCCACAGCAGCTTCCCACAGAGCGCATGCTCAGGGACAACTGGGGCATGACAGAAGGCACACAGAGCGCTCCATGCCTCCAATAGCATCAGCTGGACTCTGAGATCCAAAATGAAAATAATGCAATGAGTCAGTCATAGAGTTAAAATATAAAATCTTTTGCGAATTCTGCATTTGTGCAACAAAACAAATCGGTCATTGTGTGTCTTTAACAAACATACATTTTGAGAAAAACATTTGTCCATACCCCAAAACCAACAAATGACACATATAACCTCAAGCTAATAAAACTGATGACAGATAGATCTATTTAAGACTATGGATTGTGACTCCCGGAGAGCTGGAGAATGATTTACTGGAGCAGTTGCTAAATACACTAGCTGCCTTTATCAACATCACAACAATTGGCAATAACTGTGTCCGCAGCGAAGCATGAGCTCAGGAAACAGGCAATGTCAGGCCTCAAAGCTACATTTGTAAAGGGTGCCTACGTGATGTTCCATCGAATAAGCGTCAGCCTGAAAATTTGCCTGTGTGGCAGCTAACCCTGGGATTTTCCACTTCTCCTTAAAATGATCTGTAACTTTGCAATTGGTACTGATTTGAAAGGAGAAAAAATAAAATATTAAAAAAATCTCCTCCACCATAATGAATATTCAATTCAACACTTTTTTTTTTTTTTTTTTTTTTTTTGGTGAGAGCCTAACATTTGCTAGACATTTGCTTGAACATAAGAGGTTCAAGATTTACAAGATGAACAGACATTTGAATAATCATGGACTTTCCAAGAGAAGAAGAAAAAAAATAATAAAGAGAAAATAAGCAAGAATGCTAGGCATTAATAAATATAGGCATTTATTTTAGCATGGTTTCTTATATTTACTATGATGCTACTACTTTTAGTACTTGCTAAGAATATTACTGTTTCTCACCTTCAACTTTTCCTTTCTTGAAGCTACTGTTATTTAAGCATGTGTTCTTTAATAAGTGCTAAATTCCATACTTTTTACCTACTTTAAGAAACAGTAGAACTGAACTGGAAGGCTACATATTCAACAACACTTAAAAGGCAGCTTTCCCTGTAGCTAGTTCAGATGTGCCTGAGGACGCACGCATTACTCCTCTGCCCTCTGCTTGTGGGACATAAACACTAAAGAACAATTCAAAATTCAGGAACAAGAATTCAAGAACCTTAGGTACACCAAATTAGGCGTATCATGATCCTTGATTCATTGCCACCTTCGCCACTGGTCCTTGCAATTTAGCTCAAAGAAAACAGTATCAGTCACCCCTGTGTCAGAGAGGTGGTGTCATGTAAACAGAGGATGATCCCTTTGGGTCTAGGTAGCCTTCTGTATAACTCATGTGGGAATTGAGACTTCGTATAACCAACTGTCCTATTTGTCTGGGACTGTCCCGTAAGCACTAAAAGTCCTCTATGTCAGGTAAAACCCAGACCCTGGCAAACCAGTCAAGCTGGTCATTCTAAATCATACCCTAAATGGCCTCAAATTGTTTTTCTCTATTAAATTCAATATATATTTTTCTATGTTTAAACTTAGCCAGAGCCTGTAGCTAACATTTAATCATTTGTAGGTTCCCAATACATATGCCAGAGTCTATTCTAACCATTTGAGAAAGGTACTATTATCAATCCCACTTTACTAATGAAGACACTGGGCACTAAAACATGTAAGTGACAGGTCAAGCTCAGGTCTCACACCTAAGATATCCATGTCCACAGCCTTAAGGACTTCGCACCGATGCCTAGACACAAATTAAATAACGTGTCAGTGTATTTATTCCTCAGTGTGCCTACTTTTCTTCACTGGAAAAACAAATAAAGACGTATGCTGTGGATTAGGCTGTGAGACTGGACTACAAGAGTGCATCTCCAGTGCCATCGTGAGTATTCGGCCTAAGCAACATCCTAAAGAATAAGACCCTATTTGTTAAATTGTCATTGTACAGCAGCCCAGTTTTCAATTGTACTAAATAGGGTTTTTGCTAGTTACCTCACAGAAAAGGAAGTGGAAAGAAATTGGAAACACGATATTCTGGGTTTTAAGATCAATCTTTCCTCTGCTCGTTTTAGGATTTGGGGCCCTTGAAGAAAGTATAACATTTGCGTTGTATTGGGACTAGTTCTTTTTCAGTTTCGTAGCCTGAATCTTGTTTGCCTTTGTTCTAATGAAAGACCATTTTTTTAATCTTTAAATGTATTTATACACATGCTGAGACAGCTTGTCATCCTGTACTTCTTCACAGATGATTTGTTCATTGCCTGTCTGTCCGAGGAGACTATAAGCTTCCTCGGGGCAAGAGTCCTATTGGTTGTTCTCAGTATTTTATTATTAGTGTCTGACATGGGGCCTGGTTTACAGTGAGCACCCAGTAAATATTTGCTGAGTAAAAGAATGCTTGAACAATTCAGTAAACAGACATTTAGAAAATTCATAAGCACTGAGTCAGAAGTAAAAAATTATGACTCTTGAGAATTAAGAAAAACATAATTTCAAGTTGTAGAAATAAAAATGAACACAGTAAGATGGTGTAATGTAAAATTCATGTTATTTAATGATTGCAGTTAACATTTATTGGGTGCTTATCATGTGCTAAACATTGCACTGGGTGCTTTTGAAAAAAATTAATCCTCATAACCAATCTATGAAGCAGGTGTTATGATTGGTTACAATTTTACATATGAGGAACTGAGCCTTTGAGAGGTTAAGCAACTCCATTTCACTCTCACTGGCAACAGGTAGTGGATGGGACTGAGATGGTAATATGAACACCACATGCTTCCACAGAACGCTGTACTTCCCTTTCCTGATACTCCTCAAACTTCTCTGTAACTGCTTGTTTAGCGTCTGTTTTCCCCACTCTAGGAAAGCAGAGTCTGTGTTTAGCATAGTTCACGTTTTGTTCTCAGAACCAAAGAACCTGGCATCCCATCCTGGTAGCTCAACATTTCTCAGAGGAATGAATCCGCAAGGTGGGGAATCAATGTGCTTATGGAACAACAGAACGGGAAAACTATATAAAAATAATAGATGACTAAAATTTTTCTCAGGTTACAAATTAAATGCCTATTCCCTGAGATGATTACCCACACTTGGCTTTTTAAAAAAGACTGTAGCAATAAACTCCACCAGACAATGTATAGATTTGGCAGAGAAGCTAGCCTCTCTAAGCAGTGTGGCCAGTGCTGTTATTGGAAGCTGTACTACGTAAAGGGAAGTAACTCTGGCAAAATCTAGAATTGACAACTAGAGATTAGAAATTAATAGTTGTTTATTTTTGAGTGAGGATGACCTTGGTATCAGAACACTATTACAGAAATGAGCACTGTGAGTGGATATTTTTCTCCAAGTTTTTTATTCCTCACTGAATTGCTCCCAACCCAGTTAAGAACAAAGGACTGGCTGGTCTCCACTGTATTGATCTCACCCCCTCTAACGGAAAAGTTAAGTGTGCAGTGCTTAATTGGGAATAAAGTCAGGTTAAAAGCAGATGAGGACTTGGAATACTACCAAGTGGAACTACTTAATACACTCAGACTTAATATATGTAATCAGTAACACCCCGCAATGAGGGCTTCTTGTACAGACCATTTATAAGTTGGTTTGTCTGGAGGAAGATTAATTAACCAGGGGATGATAGTGGGTCAGTGGGTGGATGGACAGATTCTACATTCTACAGCTGATGACAGCAGGTCCAGAAATAGAGGCATTCACTAAGAAGACATGGGGGAAAAATAAAATATTTTACACTTCAAATATGTTTTTAAGTAGGAGCAAAAGTGGCTGAATTGCAAAGAATGAAAAATTTGTAGTTTTATTTTTTTAAATGGTATGTTGGGAAGGGGCACAACTTAAGTGGAAAAATGATGTTAGTTTTGGGTAAGTTAAATTAGGATATGGGGAGAGATCTAAGAGCAGAACAACTGGAATTACAAGATTAGAATATTCATTGGAGATAGGACTAGAGACCAAGATTTGGGGAATATCCATATGGATGTGATTATTCAAGCTATTGACATCAGTAAATTTGTGGAAAGAGAAGAGTGAGAAAACCAGTGAGCCCCAGAAATAGTCACAGAGAAGGGACAGAAGGACGAAGTGTAATCGGAGGGGTGGTCAGGAAGGTTGTTGTTGAGGGTTACAGCATTCAAGTGATGAAAGAATTTCAAAAAGGGCTACAGTGAAATCCGACAAAATGATCAAGAAGGAGAAAAATTCAGAAAAGATGACTGAATTTGTCTAGCAGACAAGTCCCTGATACTCAGACTACTGTTATATGGAAAACAGCCAAAAAGCAAATTAAGGAGTGAAAGGTAAACTGAAGGGAGGTAGTAAGCATATAGGAGTCATTTAAGGACTTTGGGTATAAAAGGAAGGAAAGAAGCATAATAGCAGGAAATGTTGGGGGCATTAGGTTAACAAAATAAAGGGGCACTGTTATAATAAAGAAGAAGCTAATCTTCCTGAATTCTGAGCTACTCCCTCTTAGTAAATGAGTAGCCTTGGGAGGCTCATTAACTCCTGGAGGAGTAATGGTTCCCTGCATTGTCCTTACCATGCCTGGCAAGGCATAGAGGCTATTATTCATAGCTTTAGGAAAAGCACTTCCTGTCACATTGGAGAGACTCCCTAGGAAATAAAAATACCATTATAAGAAGCAGAAGCATATGTATCTGATTTTCTGGAAGAATGATGTATTTGAAGAAAACTGTAAATCCTTCAGCAGAAAGTTAATCTGCCACTGTCAGGTTTAAAACCAATAGGCCATTCCTGCTTCATCGTTATGCCTCAGTTTCTACATCTGTAAAATAAAGAGCTTGGGGTGGATGATCTATAAGAAAACTTTTATCTTTCAAAATCTATGTTACCTGATGCTTTTCCATCTAAGACACCATTACCTGTAAAGACCAATACAAAATGCAACGACAAAATTAAGAATGAACAGAGGAAGCTTCTCTTGTTTTTCTCTTCCTCCTTCTTTCCATTTTTCTTTATTTAACCCCTTTTGTTCAAAAATGCATCTTAAAAACTTAATGTATTATGGATTTTATGAATGCTAAAGAATATGAAAAATTTTTCAAAGCAGTCACTGAGTTTTAAAAAATATATCTTATGTATTATGTAGCTCCTAGGATTTTTGTAAACAGTATTATTATTAGCTACAATATCATAGAAGTAGTAATAAGTCAGAGTAGGTAACTACAGGAGCTAAAAATCTAATATGGGATGCAAACGGCCATGTTTTTAACAAAAAATTCATATAGATGCTAATGTACAGCTTAAAATGTGCATAAGCAAGAACATGATTCCTCCGTACCTCATGCCTGGTGGCCCTGGACTCCAGGGCAGAGGACAGGAGGCAGCTGACCTTGGCCTGCACCTCCCAGGTGGCCCCAGGGCCAGCACACCAGGTGGACAGCTTCGGACCACTCCGAAGTGCCAACTACCTCCATCAGCGACACACTCAAGAGGCCCACTCAGAGGGCACCAGAGCCCCGCTGAAGTAAGTCCTGGTCTATGGGGTGGGCACCTGCACAGCTGATTCTCCACAGTGATTGGTGGTCAGTGGTCCCAACCAGTCCTTGCTGAAAAACATCCTGGGGCTAAATCCCTCCTATTGATGTACCAACAGCAATCAAGACTTAATTACAAAAGGAGGGTGTACACAGCCCATTCTGGGGAAGGGATATACCTCCAGTGCCCAGCTTGGGTGGTTAGGGGCTGTGCAACTACACAACTACAGAACACCTACTCCGTAAGTCCACTCTATTAAGACTGAGAGATGTAGCAGCCTTACTGAATACACAGAAACAAACGCAGAAGGCTGCCAACATGAGGAGACTAAGAAATAATTTCCAAATGAAGGAACACAACAAATCTCCAGAAAAAGAACTAAACAAAATGGAGACAAGTAATCTACTAGTGCAGAATTCAAAACACTAGTTACAAGGATGCTCAAT
Source organism: Anoura caudifer (assembly GCA_004027475.1). Lineage (NCBI taxonomy): Eukaryota > Metazoa > Chordata > Mammalia > Chiroptera > Phyllostomidae > Anoura > Anoura caudifer. Next base: position 155,656 of record PVKU01000435.1, on the reverse strand, counting down.
GAACTCAGCGAGAACTTCAACAGCATAAAAAAGGACATGGAAACCATAAAAAACAACCAGTCAGAAATGCAGGACATGCTAACTGAAATGAATAATTTACGGAAAATCAACAGTACTGTATGTGAAGCTGAGAATCAAATCAGCCGTTTGGAATATAAGGAAGCAAAAACACCCAATCAGAATGACAAAAAGGCAGTGGGGTTGGAAAAGAGGAGAATGAATTTTTTCAATGTGGTTTCTCTAACAGAAGTTATGTCCAGCTTGGATTATAGGGAGGTTATGCAGCCTAGATTCAGGCCACATGTCATAGCATCCATAACTCAATGTCTTAAAAAATAATCTTTCTAAAAATTTACTGTAGAAGTAAGGGGACCTAAAGACCACTTTCTATACTAGAATCTATCTGATGGTCTCAAGTAATTCACTCATTCAGCAAGCTCTAGTAAAACTGCATTCCTAATTTTTTTTCTGACAATCACTCTAGAAGCCCTCGCTATACCAACTGAGTGTATGAAATCAGCCTGTGGGCTTGATTTCTTTAATTTCAGTCTCACCACAATTTACTGGTTCCTTCCAAGCAGAAGTGATATTCAAGGATTCACACCCATTTGCTGTACTCTATCCGTCTCAGTAAAATATCCCAAATACAATTTAGTTCCATTTTAGGATCCTTGATAAGGATGCATCTTATACTTATCATAACAACCCTGTTGTGTCTCCCACACTATAACCCATATCTAGATTGTGGAACACAAAATAAATTGAGATTTTTTAAAAATATCTGAATTACAATTGCTTAAACATCTGTTGGTTGAAGGTAGGAAATTATCCCCAAACCTGATAACCCACTCTCAGGTATTCCTCCAACTCTTAAGGGTGCATTTGATGTATTAAAATAAAAAAACAGAAACAGATCCACCATCATCTTCTACAGCCCTAGCCCCTTTGACCGTGAAATTGTGCCTCAGTGCCATCTGCCCTTGACTTCCTCTCAAGATGTCCAGGCAGGCCCTTCTGGGATTTGCTCTTCCTGAGACTGGACTGTAATGTTGAACAACAAGGGTCCACGATAATGGGAAAGAAAATGTACGATTTACAACCGCTGCTTCTAAACACAGTCATACCTGCCAGGCCCGCAGACACAGCTTACATGGGCTTCTTGAAAGGCCCCGGATGAGTGTCACTAGTGATGGGCAAATCCCAACCGACAGATGTTGAGAATAAAAACTGGACAGGAGAGTGTGAATTTCTCTGTCGAGAGCTTTAGCTTCACTCTATGACTTGTAGAGCATCAAAGGGTGTTATATTTCTCTGTTGTGTCTTCCAGCATTTCTCACCCTGACAGTTTTCTTAATAACTTCAGAAACTTTGTCAGAGAGAGCCCAGACTGAGACTGACAATGAAGGGAAAATCTCTCAAACTGAAAGGGAATTGAGGGGGAGGGTTTTTCCCCGACTTGGCCCCCCGAGATTGTGACCCAAGAGAGCTGTATCATTACCATAAACTTATTTAGTTGTTTTGTTTTGTTTTGTTTTGTGTGGAGGAGTGGGAGTATGCTTGCTTTCTGCAGCTGCTGTATCAAATTACCACAACTTTAGTGGCTTAAACTATACAAATTTTTATAGTTCCATGGGTTAGAAGTGCAACACTGGGCTAAAAATCAAGGTATCAGCAGGGTTGCGTTCCTTTCCAGAGGCTCCAGGGAAGAGTCTATTTCCAGCTTTTGGAGGCTGCTCACATTATTTGCTTCATGACCCGCTTCTCCCACCATTAAAGCCAGCAGCGAGGGGTCACATCCTCGTTAAGTCGTGTCCTTCTGGCCATTATTCCATCATCATGCCTCTCTGACTCCAGCCATGAAAGTTTCTCTGCTGAGGACTGGAATTAGGTGTGGCCAACCCAAAGAATACAAAATAATCTTCCTATCTCAGATTCAGCTGATAAACAACCTTAATTTCCTCTGCCATGTAACGTCTATACACAGGTTCCAGGAATTAGAGCACGGACAGTTTTGAGAGACCATTGTTTTATCTATAATAAGCTAAGCCCTGACCACTGTGGCTCAGTTGGTTGGTTGGGTCCTGCAAAGCAGAGGTCCCTGAACGGGGTGTGCAGGAGAGGCCACTGGCTGATGTTTCTCTTTCACATCGATGTTTCTTTCCCTCCCTTCCTCCCTTCCTTCCCCTCACTCTAAAAATTAATATATAAAATCTTCAAAAAAACCAACAAAAAGCTAAGAATCTAAGGATCAAGAAGACATAGGCATTATAGAGGGGGAAAAAAAAAAAAAACTGGACCAGGAAAAATGTAACAGATTCTTAAGATCCTTACTCAAAACAAAACAAAACAAAAAAAAAAAAAGCTGATACAATGTTAAAAAGAAGAGGGCAAAAAAGTTTTTTCCCAATGAAAGCTTGTTTATTTTTTTTAATTTTTCAGTATTTTATTTAAACAGAGTTCAAGAATAACGTGTCTTCATTGTCCACAGTTTCTGGAGCTCCTGTGTGTTTCATGGGGCAGTCCGGAGTAGCTTGCTCCTGTCTTGATACCCAGTCTCCCAAAGAGATGCGCTGGTGGGACAGCCAAGCTTGGCCTCAGCAAGTTGTGGGCTAGGATAATCAGCATTACATCCTCTCCAATGGGGCGGATGTCTCGCCAACGTCATGCATTGTAGAATGCTTTCCAAAAATCACCTCAACCATTGGGGCTGAAGATCTTTCTACTCCCTGTACCTTTATAGGCTGAAGTGTACAGCTTAAGCTATGGGGATTTGTGTGTGGTGGAACTAGGCATGGCTTTGTGGGGGCTGGTGGCTTTGAAACATGATGACAGTTATGTCTGAGGAACTGGGTGGCAGTGGTATCCCTCTAGTGGAGTACTAGGGTTGTGACAGCTGATGCTGTGCCTCAGGTGTGGGGCTTGGCATGGTGGCTGGGGACTGAGTCCTCTGCTCTGCCTGTGTGCTCAGGTGCTGGCCTGAACACTCACTCAGGTTTGCCATAAAGGGGATTCTACCGCATTGTGCTCCACAGACCTAAACTCAAAATGTCTCAGCAGGTGACACTGTGTGGGCCCAGATGAATCAGAACCAAAGCAAGCCCTGTAACTGAAGAAGATTCCCACCAGCCACTGGATGTTCTTTAGTCAATAGCTTGAATGAAACGTGGGCTTCTGTGTCCAGGAAAAGAACGGGGGCCAACAGAGCAGGGAAACAGCTCACTGGCACAGAAATATTTATACTTTCACAACCAAAACGGGCATATCATCTAAATAGCAGTCCCGAATTTGGTTCAGCCAAAGCCCTGGGCAGTTTTCTTTTCTTTCCATTCTTAAAACCCAAAAGGTACTCTCATAATCAATCCTTCCCTCACCCAGGCAAACAGGCGCTTCCCATTGCCCTATTCTTCCAAAGGATGCTGCTACCTTTAGTGATTCTGAAAGAATTTCCTATTCTTATTGCAGGGAGAATTAACCTTTTCTCACTAAAGAGAAAAAAATATATAAATATACATTTATTTTTGGTAGGCTATGGCTTTGGTATATATTCTTCTATAGCATGTTCATCAAAAGATTTCATGAGAGGTCTATTGGATTCAAAATGTATTTTCCAGTTGATTCCAAACTCTTAAGACCTTCTAAAGATTGGAGCTGAACGAAAGGGATAGCATGGGGTAATATTAACATCTGGTTTTCCAAACTTCCGTTTTCATTGCTGTGACCATCACTCACAAATTTCTTTATGCTAAATTGACTGATATTCCTAAAGGAATTCCTCCAAAGTTAAGTAATCATTTGCAATTAAACTTGACATTCCTATTTAAAAAATCTTATGATAGTAACATTTATACTAATATTCATAGCTATTTTCATATCCGGCAGTTGATAAAATAGAATATTGTGAAAATCAGTGACAAATTCCTAGAAGATGTTAAGAACTACTTACAGAAAAGATCGAGGGCGAGAAGAGCTGGAGAAAAGGCTAAGAGGGACACTTCCAGTGGCCTTTTCTGTTAGTCCTTTGGAGTCAGTATTCATTCAGTAATAGACTTTTATTGGAGCTACTAAGGCAGGTATCATAGCACATGCTGGAAATAAAAATAGGACAGGCAGAGATTATTTTAAAGATATGAAGTTTCTTGATGAACAGTTATTGATACAAGTGATAATAAAATGGTAGGAAAGGTTTAGCAGAGGAAATGACTAGGCAAGGTTTTGTGGGTTTAAGTATATAATATTTGTACTATGTTACACCCACATCCTCTTTCTAATGATATATAATCTTATGCCACGGTTGGCCTATCAATCATTAAGATTGAAATGTCTAGACTAGACTGACATTCTCAAGGTTCTTGGCAGAATGAGTCAGTTTGGTATGAAACCACATACCCCCAAAACAATCACACTTTGGAGCCCAAGGTGATGTCTGGTATTTTTCGACATTTAAAATTTCAGAAGTGAGTAACCACAGAAGTTGCTCTACATAGAAATTGATGAAAACCATCAAGGAAGGTGCAGAGAAATTAAAATGAGCTTATGTCTACACCTTCTAGTTCAAACATCCTTTCCCACTGGTATGACTGGTACTTGTAGTCAAAACAGTGTCTATCACTTTTTAAATGATTAAGTTGCACAGTTGAATTTTTGGTCCATTTACTCTGAAGTTTGCAGTGTTTAACCTCAAATTTAAATTTGCCCTTTGCCAAAAATGCAGTGATACTTTGTGTTCAAAAACAACTGGAGTGGAAATACCAACTCTACTAAAGGAGTTCAGAAAAAAATGAAACATACATTACTATAAACATTTATAAAATTTGTCTCATCATCAAAAAACTCAATAGGTAAATGTAATCAAACACCATTAAGAAAATAAAAGGCATTTTCTTTAGGTTTGCAGATCACACCAAGCTGTGCTGTAACAAGAGGTAGGGTATGGATTATAAATGGTGGCACCAGCATCTTGGAAAGCAAATATTTGAATTAACATGACAATTGTGAGCTGAAGTGCCCTAAAGAAATTAAAGAAACACAATGGAGCTCAAAGAGGCATTTAAATGCTAGTATATTTGGTTCAAAAGTTTCACCAAACTCTTAGATTTTATCTAAGATGCAGAAATTGATATGAACAACTTAATAAGTAAAAGGAAATATTGTGTTTTTAGAGCATCAGAAAACTAAGAAATGTCAATAACATTAGTTACCCAGAACAAAATATATGTAAATGTGGAAAAAAATAATGAAAAGAAAAGGCATTTCAGGGCAATGAAAATATTATAATGATGATATATGTCATTATACATTTGTCTAAACCCATAGAATGTACAATACCAAGCATGAATTCTACAGTCAACTATGACTTTGGGTGATTATGATGTGTTAATGTAGATTTGTTACTTATGGTAAAAAATGTATACCATACTGGGGACTGAGGTTGAGAATGCATGCATGGCTAGGCATGCATGTGGGCAGGGGGTATATGGGAAATCTCTGTACCTCCTTTTAATCCTTTTATTATAAACCTAAACTGCTCTAAAAATATAATGTCTTAAAAAAGAAAGAAAGGTCATTAGAAGTTCAGAAATCAAACAAACTTCCGTTTTCTCCTACGGAAAATGTTATAAAGCACAGAAGCATACAATCTAGACTTTTGTTTTACTGTTAGAGAAAGAATAGCATATGAGACTAAATATAATGGATATAATATTTCAAGAAATGTAATGTACTCATGTTTTTGCATTTCCTTGTGAATAGTTGTTTCTTTAGACATACTTGTGAATTTAGGAAAAATCAGGAGATTTGTAGCAAAAAGGCAATACGCAGACAGGCACTGGCTTGAAAGCCAGATTTTGAAAGGATTTCCTAAATGCATTTATTTATCCCTCAAAAACTTTTAGAGACTGGCCTAGCAAGATTGATCACAGTTTTTTAAAAAAAAGTTTCTAGTCAGAAAAAGGAAGAAGGAAAATCTTACCCTTTTTGCTCCAAGACGTAATGGGAAAAGAAAGAGAAGGGTAGGTAGAGGAAGCCAGAAACAAACATGTGTCTACATCTCTCCTTTCCAGAGGAATTCCTACTGGGAAACTGAGTGACATGAAATGAGATGCTCTCAAAAGCTCTCCTATCATTCTGGGCCTGACATAGCAGATACATTTGGTGGTGAAGAGTTAATAGGCAGAGAGAAGACCTGAGTTTGTCTTTCTTCTGTATCTGCTTCCTGTGTGTCACAAACAGGACCTACAAGTATCGGTCTTTCCTAAGGAGAACTTGTGGAAGAAAGTTGAGAGTTAGGCTGGGGGCTGCTCCACAGAGCTCAGAAGTCAAGGCTCAGTAGCCGGGCAGTCAACTGCTGACGCCTAGTAGGGCTGAGTCAGCAGGAAGATGACTGTGCCCTGACCTAGTCAAGGGTGTTCAGACCCTGAGCTCAGCCCACACTTCCACAGCAGAAGCCTGAACACTGCTCAGATGCTCTGGATGTCCTTCCATTGGCCCAGGCAGTGGGCCAGGCCAGCCACTCACGACAGAGGCCAGAGGGTTTCCAGATAGGGACCCCTTCCCACAGCCTCTATGATGGCAAGGCAGCCACACGCTCTAAAACTGCAAAAACCATTTCTGCAAAGGATGAAGAAGAGAGCCTCTGAGATACTACTTGGTTTTTACCAGAGATTAATATAGTGGGTTTAGTTCTACATGAGATCAAATTTTAGGCTCTTTTTTTCCCCTCCTACGCTATAGGTGCGTATCACCAAGACGATCTGATTGTTACAGAGCAGTGAAGAGGCTGCACTTTCTTTTCAAATCTTAGTGAAGATGTGAGTAAATTTGCAATTCCATTACGTGTATCTTATCATTATTTACTCCTTCAGAGCTTTCCAATCTGTTCCTAGAGATGCAGCTTTTCTTTGTCTATTTTCCAAACAAGTCTCCTTCCTTATCTCCCGTGACACCTTCACCTTTTTCTCTCCGTCCAGGACATCTAGTTTCACTTACCTTTATCTGCAGATATTTAAACTGTGCCACCTCTCACAGCTCAGTTTTTGGTTCTACATACTGATTCATTCTGTTTGATGTTTTGTTTCATTGGGAATAATTTGATCTACAGAATGGAAGAAACTATTTTATGAATAATTGTGTTATGACCAATGTATTCTATTGCTTATAACTGCATTGGATAACTCTTTCACTGTTGTCCTTAAGTGAATTCGCGCCTTTACAGCTGATTTATATGGACCATATCTAAGCCTTTGACGAGCAGTGACTGCCATCAGCAGGATATTGCCCAATGCTTTATATTTGCTGGAAAATTGAATTGCTTTGTTTATGATGAGTAGACTAAGAAGACATACGAGAGAAACTGAGAAAATATTTTTGCTTTAAAATAAAAAAAATAAACAAATATCTAGCAGCTAATTTCATGGTAAAACAATAAGAAATACTGTTTCTTAAAAAAAAAAAAAAGACAATGAACAAATAAAGAAATGTCTTTCCAACTAGCCAGGTCCAATTTTAGGTTACTATGCCCACTTTCTTTCTTCCAAATGAATGGAACATTTGAGAAATAATTATAATGAAACAGTGGTTCACAAAGCCCAGTTGAACGGAAAAAATCCATTTTGATAACTACAAATCAATACGTTTTAATGTAAGCAGCATTGACTTGGCATGACTGATAATACAAAGAGGAGGAAAGCATGGACTTGTCCTCAAAGAGCATTCAATTTAGCAGACCTAAGGTTAGCCAGAGGTACAAGCAAGGGGGAACTTACTCTGGGCAACGGGGAAGGCTTCTATAAGGAAATGGCCAATGAGCTGGACTGTGCCGATGGACGGACTTTGGGAAATATTCAGAGCAGAGAGAACCATATGTGCAAAGGCATTTCCACAAAGCTTATTTCCTACCTCTTTGCTTTTATGAACAATAATTAACTATAATATTAAATCAGTCTTTTTAACTGTTATACAAAAGTATCAACATTGTTTACCAACACATGAGATGTTTGAGGTAAAAAAAAAAAACAAAACAGTAAAAATTAAGAAAATTCCTACCATTGTAGCATTTTTCTTCATCAAGGTAAAATTAAGAATTAACCACTTTGAAGTGTATCTTTCAGTGGAACTTAGTGCATTCACAACGCTGTGCAACCATCAAATCTCTCCCCTCATGCCAAAACCATTATAGCATTTTAAAAGATTAAAATTATCTAAATGATTATATATGTTCACAATTTAAACTCTTTATTATTTTGCCTTTCCAGTTAGAGGAAGTACAAATTTTGTTAGAAACTCAGTCTGTATTTTTAGGACTTCACACCTTCAGATAGTTTCACACAAGTTAACAATTCAATTTTCAGCTTTTTATAATGTTTTTAGACAGTATGTCCCTATAGCTTACTTTACAAAGCACATACTGAAACACTATCTATGATATCTATATATTAATGGAATATTATTCAGCCTTAAAAAAGATGAAAATTCTGCATTCTAAAACATAGATGACACTTGAGAAAATTATGCCAGTCATGGGAGTACAAATGTTATCTGATTTCACTTACATGGTGTACCTAGAGTAGTCAACTTTGTAGGGACAGGAAGTAAAATGGTGGTTAGTAGGGGATGGGAGGAGGGGGAAGGGAAGTTTTTGTTTAATGGGTACAGAGCTTCAGCCTGGAAACATGAGAAAGGTCTGCAGATACGTGAGGGCGATAGGTGAACAATAATGTGAATGTATTTGATGCCACTAAATCATACCCTTAAAAATGGTTGAAATAGCAAATTTTATATTATGCATATTTTACCACAATTAAAAAATGAAAATTAAAAGAGACTTATGCAGATGATCAGAGATAATTACTCCGCTAAGATACATTGAATAAACATTCCCATTTCCATGAGAAAACACTAAATTAAATGTCTTTATTGTGCTATAGACATACTGTCTTCATGGTTGGATTTACAGTTCCATGTCATTCCAAGAACAGAAAAATGCATGAAATTAATTTATTCAGAGGGAATAGGAATACAGTATTTGTGTGATAAAGGTCAGCTCACACGGGAAAAGCCAGCTTCCATTAAAAGGGTTAAACTTCTCATTTACTGGGTCCTGCTGCTTTAAAATTTCCTCAAAGCAAAAGAGATCAGCACATGCTAACCCACTGAATCTTTGCCAGTGTGAAAATACCTGAATGATAGTCTTTTAAGAAAGAACATTTTCTATAAAGCCTTCTAACTATAGAAAATTATTTTGAATGTATACCACTCCTGAGGAGGGAAAAAACAAAAAGACTATCTCTTCTTTTAAAACCAAAAGCCAAAACAAATATTTATGTGGCAGACACATCACATATACTATCTTATTGACTTATAATCCTGTCGAGTTATGGTTACCAAAATACTATCACTTTACAGAGAACCATGCCATTGTCAACGGATGACTGATGATCGTTGGTGCCAATTCAGTGCTAACAGGAATCCCCAATGTGGGGTGCAATGAAGAAGGAAACTTTATTAGTGCAAAACAGCTCAATTGTGATATAGCAGGCCTGCAAAAACAGCGCGGCCATGCAGCAGCCCGGGGCCAGGCAGCACGGGGGGCAGGCCGCTCTCTGCCCAGACAGCTGTGCCCTGTGCTGGGCTGCCCTGCTCCGGCTGGACTCTTCTCAGACGGGGCGTGTTTGATGTCTCAGCTCAGCCAGGGCAGTTCTGTGGAGGGCAGGCAGGTCAGTGCGGGCCTCTCCCTGAAGTGTGGTTTGGACGAGAGGCCCCTGTACAGAAACGGCTGCTAGGCTCTATTTTTTGCTTTGTTCTGTTTTGTTTTTTGTTTTAGCCTAGTGAGCCACCAGGAGCCTTTCTTAGTAGGCGTCTTCTTTTTGGGGTTCACGCTATACTATATATTTGGGTATTTGAAAATGAAGTGGGGTATCTGGAGAAATAACTTATTTAGAAGACATCTATCAGTAAGTCAATAAACTGAGGATATATAAGATAAATTGCTATAAAATTGTAGTTGTTTAAATATTATGCCAATATATAAACTGTTCAAAGGCAAATTTATTTTTGTCAGTAATTTTTATTTATAACATAAATATTATCAAATAATGTGGCATATTACAGGTGCACCAATTGCCTGAGTCATGAGTGTTCTTTAAATGGGTATCAAAAACTCTTTTTAGAACTTTTGGGAAAGATTGTATCTTCAATGTAAGTCCAACTTACATTGGACTTACATTGAAAATTGTCTCCCAAAAAAAAGGAAATATAAGAATAGATGAAAGTATTTTTTTTGTTGGTGGTGCTGGTGAAAATTGGGGAAGAAATGATGCCTCATGCCAGGAGAAGCTCTGGTGTCCATGAGTTTTATCTTGCGGTTCCTGTTGTTGGGCTTCCCAGAGTTACCACATCTGGATGCCATTCTACACTGGCAGAGAGGGCCCCAGAGGCGTGTTTCCAAGCTGTCCCTTTGCCTTTCCAAATTAGGCTTCTGCCAGAAATTCCCCTTTTCCAGTAGGGTCATACCACTTTCGTAGGCAGAAATTGTGTATTGGTCTTTTATGCCTTCCTTTTGTCTCGTACATTATTTTTAGAAGGTTTATTAAAGGAAACCTAAGTAAGTTACCAGACAGTAGGTGTTACTACTTGATCATGGGGTAAGAATGAGGAATATCATGGCCTCCTTACCTTTGACTGTCTCTAAGGGAATAAGATAAGGGTTCTCTATTCTTTCAAAGAAGAAAATCATCCTCTATCCTGCATTTTGCCCTTGCACTTGGGTTGTGTCTTTCTTTCTCTACACACTCAGGCTAACTGAAAGACTGCCTCTGGCTGGTCACTGACCAGTCACACCGCACCACTAAAGTGCATGTCACCCATGATCTCTTAATCTGGAGTCTTTGGGATGCTTTTCCCACCTGACAGCTCCGCACCATCTAATGATGCTGTGGACAAATCTCTGCTCCTTGAACTGTATCCCCCCTAGGCTTCTTTTATGCCATGCCCTGTTCTTGTCCTCTATTTTCCCTTCTGCTCATGGACTTCCCTTCTATCCATCCTAAAAGGTTTCTTTCGTCATGCATCTTTACTCTTCTACATGGTGGGTTTTCTCTTCCCGCTTACATAGCTTCTGACACAAGTCTGCATCTTTAGCACCCATTTCTCTCCTGTTCCACCACATCCACAGGTTCAAGGGCCTCCTGGTATTTGCCACTTGAAAGTCCGACAAGCACCTCTCACTCAAACTCTTACGTCTAAACTCCTTTTTGTCATATCTTATTTCCTACTTTAGACTCTAAGCCGGGAATTAGGAGTTACTATAAAATGAACTAGAAATGAGAAAGTCAATAGAAATTACTTATACCTGACAAAATGTGAAAATTTCTTTCATGAGCACTGACTGTAATTAACAAGCCAAAATGTCCTTGATAAACTCTTAAGTCTCAGCTATCAATTTCATACATAGATAAATCAGGACCTTGAAATTTCATTTGACATTATCCTTACAAACTCCAGATTAAGATAACTGACTTAGGTTTTTCTAAGCACTAAGCATTTTGCATTTCAATGAGGCCATGATAGGAAATAATTCAATAAATAAGGTCTCTGCCTGAGACTTGTCTATCTGTGTGCTGACCATGAACTAAAGTCATGGCTGGGTGCTGACACTGAGCCATTGGTAGAAATATAAATCAATCCCAGGAAAAGATTTTTACAATTAAATTTTAAGTAGCAAAGCTTTCTGTTTGGAAAGCATTTTGCTTAACAGAAAAAGCACCAAATTTAGTCAGGAGAAATGATGATTATTGGCTATTTACGCTGACAGTGTCAAACATTTATCACAATTATTTTATGTTTCATACACCTTTTTTTCTCCATACATTCGGCAATGTTTACCAGGAAGTAAACAGCATACTGGTTGATGTTTTGGCCTGGGGAGGGCATTACTTAATTCTGTAAAGTACCAAGGAAAAGTTTTAAACCACGAGTTGACCTTTGGCCTGTGAAGCTTAAGTGAATTTTTCAGAATCTTTATTCTAAATGTCTCCTTACGCAGCCTGAGCTGGCACTAGAAAGGTAAGGTTAGATTCATAAACAACTCAACGCAGAAGACTAGCAATTAATATTGAGATCTCACATCATTCTATTTTCCTTTTAGTTTGCCTTTGTGTTTTGAAAGCTGTCTTTATGCTCTGAACTTAATGTGGTCTGGTCGTGAACAATGAAATGTTCAGCATGGAATGTTGAAAATATTCTCACCAAACAAGTGCTGCAGTTTTGTTCAGAATTAGCCAAAGGGCATAACACTGTAAAAGAGAAAATGAACCACTCATTTGCTGTCATCAAAAATGAGGAAATGGCTTAGGCGACAGCTGAAGAGTCCTTCTGAACCTGAGAATTTCCATTGACTTGTCAGTGAGGGGCTCTTGTTTGTCCTGCCAGTTCTAAAGTATGGCTTATCCTCAAATAATTCTAGTAAGTTAGGTGCAAGGAAAAAACCATCGATCTCATTTTTTCTAAGTATCTCTCCTTACATTATTATATTTTATATCACATCCAAGATTTAGCCTTGGTTTTTTATATAGATCCAGAGATGGGTGCCTTTTTCTTTTTACAATAGTGTCTCTGTAAACCTAATACTGCAAATAAGACAAAAACAAAATCTAAAGCTAAAGTTGTTTTAAAAAACCATATATCTTTGTTATCATAAGAAACTAAGCCAGGAATATTAGCATGTTCTCAACATTGTGATCTCGAATGCATTCCCACCAGCAACATGTGGGCTATTCCCTATCCTCACCGGCATTTCATTCTGCCAGTAATGTGTCTTTCAGCCACTTTAACATGTGTGCAGTGGTAACTCATCGTGGTTTTAATTTGTATTCTCCAGTGGCTAATGTTGTTGAATATCTTTTCATCTGTTTCTTTTTCTTCTGAATATCCTCTTTGCTGAAATGTCTGGTAGTGTTTTCACCCTGTTTTAACTGGGTTGTTTTCTTACTGAGGTTTTTATTTTCCTCACCCGAGAACATCTTCATTTGCTTTTCTGAGTGAGTGAGAGAGAGATAGAAGGGGAGAAATGCAAGAGAAGCATCAGTTGATTACACTTGTTCACACTCAGACAGGGGATCCACGCCAGGACCAGGGATAGTACGCATCCAGTCTGGGGATCAACCTACAACCTAGGTATGTGCCCTGACCAAGAATTGAACCCGCAACCTTTAGGTTATGGGATGATGCCCCAACCACTGAGGCACACCAGCCTGGACTACTAAAGGATTTTAAGAATTCTTTTTTTCATTCCAGCACAAGTTCCTTGTCAAGTATTTGATTTCCAACTATTTTCCCTCAGTTGGTAGCTTGTCTTTTTATTCTATTCGATAATTGATTTTTGACAAAGATTCAAAGGCAATGTAGTGGAGAAAGAATAATCTTTTCTATAAACAGTCCTGGAATAAATGAACATCCATATGCAAAAAGGTGAACTCTGATTCACAGCTCACTTCATATGCAGAAACTTAACTCAAAATATATCACAGGCCTAAATGCTAAAATGAAAACTATAAAATGTCTTGAAAACAATATTGGAAAAAATGTGTGTGATCTTGCAGTTGGGTGCTGGCCAAAGATTTCTTAAATGAGACACTAAAAGCATATTTCATCAAAGAAAATAATTGAAACTAGACTTTATCAAAATTTTAACAGTCTGCTCTTCTACAGACAGACGCTATTTTAAAAAATGAAAATACAAGAAGCTGAGAAGGAGAAGAAGGACCAGCAAAGGAGTCTACAAACCAGTGGCTAATGCAACAGCAAGACCCAGGAGAGTGTGGTGTCCTCAAAGTCAAGTCAAGAAATGCTGTCAAGGAGGAAGAAGCGACCATTGGGTCAAAGATGCTGATGGGGAGTGATTATTTAATTTTGGGCCAAAGAGTAAACAAAACAAATGTCCCCTGACTGTGTCAGTTCTGGTCACAGTTGTCTTCCTAGTTATGAGTCATCCATCCCACCAAGGTAGGAGTTACAGCAGCAGCATTGCCCCAGTATCTGGCAAGATGGACTTAAACCTGGTGCCACAGGATTCATGTCTGGTACACAAGGGATGGAATTCAGTGTTATGTGCACTTACACACTTTACTGTTATATCTGCATTCATTCATTTACTCCTTCAATATTTATTGAAACCCTTCTCTGTGCTCAACATTGAGCATGTGCTGAAACTGGGTGTACACTAGTGATTTACAACAGGTCTAGTACCTGATAACATGGACTTATAGAATGGAGGAGAGACAAGCATTAATCAAATAGGGTGAAACTATGATGTTCCTCTCTACTACATAATAACAATAATTTAGTATTGATCTAGTATTATGAGGCAATATCAATGAGAGTATTATGAGGACTATATTTAGACTTACTCTGTTGCCATCAAGGGCATGTTCATATTAGGATCTTAGATTGTAAATGTGACTGTGGGTGTGGATAGATCCTGGGTGTTTTAACTCATCTCTCTGTTTCTAACTGAGATTTCTTTATCCATCCCAAAACTGAAGTTGTCATCCACCTTAATTCACTCTAGGTCTTCATATCTCTCTCCTTGTTTATTTGATTTTTGTCCAGAATAAATAAGCCAAATGTAAATGTAAGGAGTAGAAAAATAATCATGATTAAATGGAAAAGATAGGAAACATTTGTGGAATTCATATACACAAATATTCAAAGGTTTTGCCACACTGAGGGATTGCCATTTCAAAAAACATTGGCAATACAGGTGAGAAAAAGATACGTCTGAGCAGAAATAACTTATATTCTATTTTTGCGAACATATCTTTACATAGATTTTTATTGCTAGAAATGGCAAATTTTTGCTATGAGCTTATTTTTATGGATAAATAAGAATATAACATTAGAATTAACTACACAGGTTCTGAAATTAAAATGCTTGGGCTCCTACTCTGTCTACCTACCAATTATGTTTGTGTTAAAATGAGCAAGTTAACCTCTCTATGCCTCAGTTTCCTTCTCTATAAAGAACACATAATATTTGTGCTTACCTTAAAGGTTATTGCAATATAAAGATTAAATGAGTCAATACATTTAGAGCATTAGGAGAGTTGCTGGCACACAGTCAGCTCATTATATATGGAGAGAGAGAAAGAGAGAGAACAAGTAGTTAGACTCTGGGGTTAGACAGTTGGATTCAAAACCTGGTTTCACTACTTACTACCCATATGACCATGGGTAGTTCAATTGACCTCTTTATGCGTATTTGCAAAACAAAATTCATAATAATAGTGTTCATTCCTCACAGTGTTGCCATGAAACTGTATGTGAAGCAGTTAGCCCCCACAATTAATATCAATTCTTCTTTTCTGAGAGGTGGTGATGTATTTTCAAAGATATTAATGCAACCATGTAAATGAAACACAATGACATTATTTGCCTATATCAGACTAACATGATAAAATAAATTGGCCTGGATTCTAGCAATTCTGAGTTTCATAACTCAGAGAAGTTTCCACAAATAGTAACTTAAATCCAATGAGTACATGGAACATAAATATGAACTGAATGATTGTTAGGTTGCCAAAGTGAGTGAATGGCTTGTCATTAACTGATGGCATCCCTTCACTTATTTGCTCTGAATAAGACAGATTTGTCATTAAGAGGGTGCCAAACACTTCACCACTTTTGATGGACTGGCTATATGAAATAACTTGGTGTCCACTCGCACACCAAGGGGATATCCAGATGGTTGTTTAGTGAACTACAGAGGAATAGCCATAAGTATAGAGGTAGAAAAAAACATACCTTTTCAATGCCCTGGGGTGAACCTTTAAGAGAAGTGTGAATAGATGAGAAACCAGTGCAGCCAACATACCAGCTTGCAGGCAACTGTAGGAAAAGAGCAAAAGCTGGGGTGACTGAGTATTTATAGGACTGGGCCACAAATAGCTACGGGCTCCATGAATAACAACCACAGTGACCAAAGAACAATCCACATTTATAGAGAGCCTGGAAGGAGCCCTGGCTGCTGTGGCTCAGTCAGTTGGGTGCTGGCCTATAAATCAAAGCCTCATCCTTTTGATTCTCAGTCAATGGCACATGCCTGGGTTGCAGGCCATGTCGCCAGTGGGGGTAACTTACTCAAGAGGCAACCACACATTGATGTTTCTCCCCCTCTCTTTCTCCCTCCCTTCCCTTTCTCTAAAAATAAATAAATAAAATCTTTTTTAAAAAACAGCATGGAAGGGACTGTTATGGCCACATCAGTCTTCTCTGTGACACCTGCATGTATAAATGATCTCCATCATCAACAGTCCCACCTTCTCCTGTGACAACACAACCTTCATTAAGAGATCTAAACATTTTTTAGCCAAAATAATTGACCTACTTGCTCTATATAAACTTAATGTCATTATGCCATAAAAAGAGATACAGGCTTTTTCATATTTTGTTTTCCATGGTGGCATTTGGTAAAGTGATTAAGTAAAACAAACTCACAAAGAAACTCATAGACACAGACAACAGTATGATTAATTACCAGAGAGAAAAGGGGGTGGGAGGAGGTAGAAGAAGATACAGGGCAGGTAAATGGTGCTGGAAGGAGACTTGACTTTGGGTGGTGAACACACAATATATAGATGATGTATTGTAGAATTATACACCTGAAACCTAAATTCAATAAAAAGGAATATTTTTGAAAAGAGAGAGAGAGAGAGAGAGAAAAAGAAGGAAGGAAGGAAGGAAGGAAGGAAGGAAGGAAGGAAGGAAGGAAGGAAGGAAGGAAGGGGAAAGAGCAAGCTAGCTGTCAATTTGGGAGAGAGCAGATAGGTTGAGTTTTAAAGTTGTTTTTTTGAACAAAACTACCTGTCTGTAATAATTTTACAACAGAAAAATATGGGGAAGTATCTAACTTAAGGAAGTTGAAACTTTTTAATCCACACTGAGAAATGTCCTGAGATACCACAGCAAACATTCTCCTCAAAGCAATATTAATTTAACCATAATAAGAGGATGTGAGTGTGCCTAAAATCACTGTTTTTACACTGAAAATGAACCTGTTGATAAAGGAGATCATATCCTCTGACTTGGACCAAGTGATGGCTGCTGAAACTATATTTGGATTTTTATCTTCAGTTATTATCCTGACTATAATTTAAGCAAGCAAAATGTTTTTAGATAAGTGGAAATATAAAACCTCTTTAACTTAGCAAAATTCTATAACATTTACTAAGAGTCCAAGACAAGGGTTTCTGTTTTACTCATAAATGAATCAAAGTTGATAAAAGTATACATTTTTTAATAAAAGTTCATAACTTTGCCAGCCGATGACTATTTCTTCTCATCTAGAATTTACTCTTTCAATGAATATTTCTATTTGTTTTATTCTTTTTTTAATGACCATTAAAGGTTATAAGTTAAACCTGACAGCTATACTTAAATTAATCCTGACAAGCACACAATCAAGTCAAGTGTTAAGGAGAGAGCTGAGTAATTATCTAGTTAAAAATCAGTAAATACAGTCAAAATTTACCTATACCACTCAGGACCCCCAAAATTCTTTATAGGTAGGCACGGTAGACTATTTGCAAAATATTCTCTTTCTCCATTTAGAAACAATGTCACATCAATCACTTCTGTGTCATACTTAGTTTATCAATTCATTTATAATGCACAAGGATAAGTGGGTTCTAAGTGGAAAGGAATCAGACCAATGTAGCTTGATAGCTAAAGTTGAAAAGTGAGTATCCAGTTCAAATAAAATATAAAGGTTTCTGGACTTTCATAAACTTTTGAACTCCCTGCAGCTTGCCAAATTTAGTTAAATTTTAACTGAAGAGTAAATATTATTTACCTCAGAAAGAAAAGGAGTATTAATCAGAACCTTTTGAAGCAGGCAGAAAGTATTCTATGTCATGTTTTGTTAGATACATATCAACAGGGAACAAATACTGTTTGTTCTGATAACTTCATCCATCTCATGCATTTTACTTCCTAATGGCATTATGCGTGGTCTGACAGGTACTTCTTAAAACTTGGCGGTGAAAAGGTCATGGTGCTAACAAGGTCAGGTTCATAGCCAGTTATCTTCAAAACTGCATGAAATGTAGTGGAAACAGAAAGTCTGAGCAATGACAAAACAGGTTCTAGCTCTCTGAAAACCCAGAAGCTGAGAGATCATAATGAAAACATCAAAAAGTAAAATGTCTGCAAAATTAGGTTTTGTGTGAAACTTACCTTAGTCAGTTACATTTTAGCAGATTTCTGTGTTGAGGTGGGGTAAGAGAGGATATGAGTGTGAGCAAATGTTTTTTGACAGAAACTGCACAACCTACCACCGATATGTCCCATGGGTGTATTTCACACCATCTAACCAGTTCTTCCTTTCCCAGGCACTGAGAAATATTTCCCATCAGCCTCATAGACTTCCTTACCAACTTAGTTCTTCATATTCAACCAGCACTACAGGAGGGAACCACCGATGCTAAAAAAGAAAAAAAAAAAACAGTGAAATTAATGCTATTGGACTGTCCATAAAGCCTAGAAATACTACTACTAGTAGTACTAATAAACAATAAGAGCCTATTTATTGTCACCCTTTCGAATTCAATTCCAGTCTCAAAGTGTTAAGTCTTTTTGGAAGAATGGAGGCCATTCAACGTGGAACGTTTGCTCCAAGTAACAGGTTGAGAACCATGTTCACAGAGTGAAACACTGTGCACTATTCAGCCTCTAGTGATGTTCAAGTCTGCAAGGCTTTTCTTATTTCAGGGAATACATCCTCTATCTCTCTTGAGTATCCAAGGAATAAAAAGGGCAACTAATCTGCAGCACTTTAAATAACTGAAGAAAATTAAAATTAGAATATTAGCAAAGACTGAAAAAGTATATTTAGAATTCACTCAAAATATCAAAACCTGTGATATCTAGCCAAAGCTGTACTTAGAAAAAAAATTATCATCTTAAATATATTTATTAGAAAATAAGAAAGATTTCAAATGAATAAAACTAAGCAATCAATGCATCATCTAAAACAAGAAGAAAGTAAATCCAAGGAAGGAAATAAGTAAGATAAATGTAACACTTAATGAATAAGGCAAATTGAAATAATGGATTAATTGACATTATTCAAAAATAAATAAAAACTAATTCCTTAAGAGGTCTTATAAAACAGATCAACCTTTGAAAATCATGATTAAGAAAAATTAAGGCACAGATTAAAAGCAAGACTATAGAACACTATTGAGAAGATTTGAAAATTTCTAAAATAAGCAAAACAGGACCTGGAAAATCTAAAAAGACAAAAAATAGTAGCAGAAATTAAAATAGTAGTGAAATAATGACTGCCTCTCAACCCTCAACAAAGATTCCAGGCCCAGATTATTTTAGGAGCAAGATTAACAAATCTTCTTGAAATGGGAAATTTTTGTTTTAAACAGGCATTGACTATGGATACAAAATAATAACATGGTAACACATTGCATCCAGCAATTTACTGTAAAAATGATAAATACGGCATGACTGATGCAAAAATTGCTCAATGTTAGAAATATTTCAATGGGAGGCAGTACATGTAGATATTAAAGGAGGAGAAACTAGTTGATCATCTCAATTTTGAAAAAAAGCATTCTAAAAGAATCTGACAGTTTTTAACAATTTCTAAGAAGCTTTCTGTAAAATAAAAGAAATCTGTAAAGTAATTTGTTTGACTTTGTAAAGGATCTACCAATGTCTTACATCAAGCACTATCCTTCAAGATGAGACATTGAATTGGGCCCATAGTGACAAGAAGACACACCTGTCCAACCTTTACTCAGGGTCCCAATCAATGTTTCAAGGAAAACAACTCAAACATTGGAAAGGAAGCTATGAAACCATCACAATTTGCAGATTATAAGTATTTACCTGAAAACTCCAATGGGCTAAATTTAAAAACCAACAGGGAAATTTAATCAAGATGACCAAATACAAGCTCAGCATATAATATGAACTGTAGCTTTGATTCACATCATAAAGTCAATTAAGAAAGTAAAATGGAACAACAGGTCTATTTATAATAGTAATAATCACATCAAATCCTTAAGAATAATCCTAATAAGACTTCACTGGAGGGCATATAAGAAAACTTAAATAATTATAGGAAAAATACTTTGTTCATGAATAAGAATCTTCAGTATTTTAGAGATGTCTGCTCTCTTCAAAATAATCTGTGAATTTAGTACAGTACTCATTAAAAAGTAAAATCATGTCTTATGGAAATTTAAAGCATGTTCTAAAATCCATAAGAAAGAGAGAATGTATAAAAATAACCAAGATAAATCTATAAAACCAGGAAGGGAAGGCCTTGCCTACTACATATCAAACACATTACAAAATAAAAATAGTACAATAGTATAGAAGTAAAAATAGTATAGTGGTAGGTCAAGAATTGACAACTAGATCAATGGAATAAGAGTCTAAAAATGGATGAAAGCATATATACTTATTTAATATGTGATAAAAGTGACATTTTAAATAAATGGGTAAAGGGTACATTATTAATACAAGGTCTTGGGAAAATCATTTACTTATTTAGAAAGATACAGTTAGTTCATATCTTGTATTCATAAAGATAAATTTAGATGGTATACTCTAAGCATAAATATTATAAAATATTACACTAAATTATAGTATCTTTTTTTTAATGTTGAGATCACAAAAGTGTTCTCATAAAAAAATTCTAAAATAGTAGTTTCTAATGGCAAAGAACTGGAAGTGAATCCAATGACTGTGGATAGAGGGCCCATCCTCTCTGGTACAGAATTGAATGCAGCAGTTTAAAGGAAAGAGGCAGCAGTAAGGCAAAAATCAGGTTTTGGTATCGTGGTAAGTAGAACACAATTTCTATAAAAGAGAAGAACTAAAACAACACTATACATTTGCTTTGTAATTACTGATTTTCACAAATGCATGGAACAAAGTCTAAATATCCATGTTAACCTAATGGCAATGGTTGGTTATGTAGAGGGGGCTAGAATTTAGAATTATTGTCAAAAGCACATTGACTTTTATGTAATATTTAAATTTTACATAAGAAGGATGTATACAATAGAGATATTATAGGTAGAACTGTATTCATGTAAATAAGTATTGGGGAGAAGAGCTGATCAATCTATCTTATGATTTCAACAAAGGAGATGACAGCTATAAAAAAGACAAAATGATATGAAAAATAAAGCAGCTGTTTGTTCTGACAACTATAAGAATGAGCTTGTTTTCTCAATTCCACTGAAATCCCACAGAATTGAGCAATTTTATTTTATGCTATATTTTTGTAAAATGAAATGTTTCCAAAATATTTCAAAGGATGAATCATTTCATTTATAAATAGTTTAATGAAATAAGCATAATTTGCATTGCAAATCAAAATGTTTAAACCTGCTATTCCTGTGTTATAGCCTGAGGCAAACTTAATCCACATGATCTTTGTAACTTATGGGCAGAACATCAACACGTGGTTCATATTATTTTAGGTATATTAGTGCCTACAGAAGTTCTAGAAATATCTCTGCTCAAAGATAGCCACTTTGACCTTGCAGGATTCAAAAGTAGTATTAACCCAAGGTCACTGAAATGGCCCTGAGAAAATAATGCTCCTACAAATAAATAAATAGACTAATCTTGTGCACATTTTAAATAACATGCTCTTTTTTGTTGTTTTTAACCATAGCTGACCATTTTGTGCCTGTTTTAGTTCTAGTAGGAACCCTATTTTGATCTCCCCACATCCCAAAAGGATTAGAAATAAGGAAAATAACAATTGGCTCTCAGTCCTTAAATTTTATTAAAATTAATGCTGGTAAAGATTTTGTGAAAGATAGTTAATAATGTTGGGTTCAATGAGGAGGGTCTTCTTAAATATTGCTGTTGGTAGAGCAATTCAACGATATGGGTTAAGAACCTTGACAAATTTTCAAATGATTGCCCATAGGGGACCATGTTTGAGTCAAAAAGTATCACCACCCACCCCAACTTCTGTCCATCAGAATAAGGTGAATTTCTACACGGTCCCTTTCCTTCAAGGCTATTACTTTCAAAGTGGGGCAGGGCTTTATCTTTTGTTGGTATGTTTTGCTTGGGGAGATAAGATCTGGCAATATTTGAAGTGAAAACGTTTCTCCGGACACGTTGTTCTGACCACTACAACACTTTTTTTTCCCGGTTAATTGCAATTTTTAAACCAAAATGTACTTATTACCATGTGATACTTATTACCAGTATCAGCGTGGCCTCTGCTTCTGCTTCCCTTTTTCTAAGCTGAGTTGACTACCTACTTCGTTTACCCTCATTTCACAAAGGTTGGATAACCACACGCAGAACTTGAAACATGATCCGCTTTAGGAATAAGCCAACATATTAGTAACATTTACACTTAAGATTCAGATTGTGGGTAAATTTTATTTTATTTAAATGTTTCATTTTCCAAATCTTTTTAGAATAAGTATTACTTTTATGAAAAAGAAAGAGAAAGAGTATGAGCCTTGGATAATGTTTGACCTTTGTTCAAGCTATTTTAACTACCTTTAACCAAATCGGAGTTACTAATAGGAACAAAAAATATACATAAAATGAGCAAAAAAAAAAGAACCCCCCTAAAAAAACCAAGAACAACAAAACCCTCGCTGGTAATTTACTTCTCTATGGTTGTTTCCTTAGACTCTTTTTCGTAATATAAGGTCACCAAATTCTGTACCTTCTCATCTTTAATGGTTCTGCCCCAACCTTCCCAAATTACCCCAGTTAGAGAGGCATCTCTTCCGCTGCACGTACCTAGTAGGTCATGTGCGTCACCCTGCACATTCCTTCTGCAACTCCCACCCTAAAATCTGAAATTGGTTAACTTGTGTACTTGTTTCTTTTCTGTCTCCTTACACTACTAGTTCAACTCCATGCAGAGAATGCAGTCTGCGTGTCCCTCTGCTGGGATACTGCCTGGCTTAGGAGAGCGCTCAGTTGATACTGATAGATTCAGTGATTAATTCAATTGTATATCATTTTTACAGCTTTGCTAGTTTTTCTTTCGCAACCACACATCAGAAGAACTCCCAATATGTTGCCCTGTTTGTGAGGCCATTAATTTGTACCCCAGAGATGTCAACTTGGCTTTTATTACACATGTGAACCAATGGCGCTTGTCCTGAAAATAAATTAAAAATAAGTTTAGATCATGTTGTTTTGAGATAACTTTAAATTTCTGTGGGCAACAGTGTTTTAGACTGCAGCTGGAATGGAATGAAAGCCCTAAATTATTATGAGAAATGCTATTCCTGTAAAATTTCCAATCTGATTCTTCAAACTAAATATGTTTGGGAAGGTTGTGGAGAAGATGAAAGAGATTTTAGAGGCCATTGCCATAAAGATCTTAGGACTAGTCTCAAGAATTAACTCCAAGAACTCACTGAATGTTTCTTTTTTTAAAGATTTTATTTATTATTTTAGAGGGAAAGAAGGGAGGAAGAGAGGAAGAGAAATATTAATGTGTGGTTGCTTCTTGTATGTGCGCCCCCTGGGATCCTGGCCTGCAACCCAGGCATATGCCCTGACTGGGAATCGAACCTGTGACCCTTTGGTTAGCAGGCCGGCACTCAATCCACTGAGCCACACCAGCCAGGGCTCACTGAATATTTCTGCCTTTCTCTTATACAAAATTTATTCATATGCTCTATTTTAAAATAAATGATCAAAAACAAACCTTTGCACGTAGCACTTACTATGTATCAGGAATTGTTTTAAATACTTTGTGTATATTAACTCATCTGATCCTATGCAGAACTCTATAAAATAGGGGTTATTAGGTTATTATCATTTTCATTTACTGATGGGGAGACAGAGGCACAGAGTGAGCGCTTTGGATAGCAAGGAGCTGCCATGGCAGCGCATCTGAGTTTCCTTCGTTAAATGCATTGCTTCACTTTTTTTTTTCCTGGAGTGATGGTCAGCTGACTCAGGGTCATACAGCTAGCCAGAGCCAGGATTTGAACACAGTCTGGCATCAGAGGCTTTTTCCCTAACTCCCAAAGCTGTAATGCTTCTCTAAATTCCCTATAACAGATGAGAAGCATTAGCTAAGCTAAGTCTACTACCACTCACACACAGCCATCTGTGGTGTAGAGGGGATGGACAATGGAGTTGGATGTAGAAGTCTTGGGTAAGGTACAGCATGGGGAATATGGTCAATGATATTGTGATAACTATATATGGTGTCAGGTGCGTACTAGACTTATTGGGATGATCGCTTCATAAGTTACACAAATGTGTAATCACTATGTCATGCACCTAAAACTAATATAATATTGTACGTCAACTGTAATTAAAATTTTTTTAAAGTTTAATTTATAAAAGGAAGTCTTGGGATAAAATTCTTTGCTCTCTTCCTGAACCTGCTACTAATGTATCTTCAGTTTCCTTAACTCTGAAACAAATCCTCCACTTTTGTTGATTCATGAGTAGTACCTGGTTCGGTGGGTGTCATACGCTACATCACTCAGGAAGCCTAAGAGACTTACATGAGTATTCCCTTTGTGGATTGTAGCTGCCTGTGTATCTTTATCCCCTCTGAATTATGGGGCTTGTGAAATCAAATAAGCAAATAATGGACATCAAATATTTGACACCGCTGATCTCAAGTAGGAAACTTAGGCTCTTCCTATGTCATTTTCACTCAAATATTAAGTTCAACAAACTTTTTAAGTCTGCTAAGAAACCACACCCTGAGCACACTCCAGAATAGTGAGAGAATAGGTGTGGTCAGTGTTCCCCCGAGTCTTTGACAACAGAGGACATAGCCACCCAAACCACAGCAGATCACACATATGCTGTGAAAGTGAGGGGGGGAAATTCCGTAAATTTGGATAAAGAGGGGACCTGTTTGTGTGAGGGAGACAGGAAAGAAGACTTCAATATACGAGTATTAACAGATAAAAGGAACCACATATCCAAAGAAATGAGATTCTACCTGATTCAATTTCAAACTTTCATTGAACATCTGCTCTTTGTAAGGCGATGTGCTAACTGGGGGATCGAATTGAAGAGGACAGCCCCTGAACGCAGACCCCGAGGGGAGAGGGTCTACATCAGTTTTTTCTCCCTAGGAGCACAGTGCCAGAAGAACACACAAACAAATGACTGTACTCCACAGAGAGGTAGTAAAAAGGATAGATACATTGTTCTATGTGAATATTGATAAGGAAGCAATTAATTCTGCCCCTGAGAACCCAAAAGAGAGTCCAGGGAGGGCTATAAAAAGAAAGGAATGGTGGAACAGAGTCTCAAATGACACCGAAGTAAAAGTTGCTAAGTAGAGAAGATGAGAAAAGAAAGATGATTCAAACAAAGGGTGCACCATGACCTCGGATTTTGGATGCTTCTTGGGTTTACAGAATCAGAAAATTGGGGATGTGATGGAGTAGAAGGGTAACTCGCAATTCTCTTATTTTTCTTACAGAATGAAGCCAGTTTTCCTTTTTTTTTCCCCCCAAAAAAAACTTTTAAAATTACTTTGCTTGACAGCAGGACCTTCTACTTGGGCACTGATCTCAGGAGCAGCTAAACTTGCTCAGCCTCACATGTCAATCCCTGCTACCCCCTGAGGAGCACCCCAGAGGGCTGGGATAGAAGGGGGGGGGCGAACGGTGCATTTAAATGGAGGAGGAGCTGGTTTGAAGTGGGCGAAGGCAGTAATACAGGAAAACAATTAACTAAAGTTTTAAAAGTTTATATTATGAAAAATTTTAAACACATAGTACTTAGAATAGCAAACTCCTTCCTTTTATTGTCTCCCATATTAATTGGAAATAAATTTAACATATAATTACATCCATCAATATTTAATATGTATCTCTAAGGGCAAAAATCCCCCATGTCATTATAACAAAAATACAAGTAAAGTAGCTAAACAAAATTAACAATATGAACTAACTTTTGAACATTTTGTGCCCAAGGCGCTTATAAAACATCAAGTTCTGATGCTCTGAGGAGACGTGAGGGCTGCAGTCGGAGAAGCTGGTGTCATCCACATGTGGGGGATGCCAAGGATGAGGAAATAGGTGACATCACCCGGGAGTCGAAAGGAAGCAAACAACAGAAGAATGCCTTAGGGACAAAATGTGAATGAGGGCCATAGACATGATGAGTTTGAGGGCCACGAAGGTCTGTGAGGAATGAAGCAGTCTCTCCATTTGTAAAGAGAATGAGACTTAGGACCTTGAAGAAGGGTAGAACTGAAACAGGTGGAGGGAATGAGGGTGGGAATTCATCTGAGGGAAATGGTTTGGGCCATTACCTGGAGCCTGACTGGTCCACAGGCTCACCTCACAGGAAGGAAGGCAGTGGTAGAAAACGAGGTCACCTAGGTAGGCGAGACTACAGTATGCGTGCAACAGCCCAGGATTTAAATTCCACGCACTATTTCAATAACTGTTGGTTGAATGTGTACAATATCCAGTACCAGAGACTATGAGGTAAGGATACCAACACTTAGGAGATTAGATTTGTACTCACAAGTCGATTTAGGCCTATTGCAGAAGGCATATAAACCCAAAACCCACAATAATCATGAATCATTGAACGTTCTCTATGGATCAGGCACTGTGATGTGTCCCGCAAATAGAATGATTCATAAGTCATGGTCCTCAGGAAGCTGTTGAACCCTTAACAAGCTGTGATTGCAATACTGACCTAAGAAGAAGCATTTCAGGGAAAATTATTTAGGGGGAGCACAAAGAATGGAGTAAAGGGCAATCCTGAGTCAAAAAGACAAAGTGGTAAACCCAGAACAAGAATGGAGATAAAGGGTTCGTAGAAGAGATGTATTGGTGAGAAAAAAAGTAGGAGAAACTGCATAACTGATGTCCAGAAGTCTCAGAGGGGTGTGTGTGTGTGGGGGGGGGGGCAGGTATCATTCACATCTGAGCCCTATGAGTTCTTTTGGGGGCTGCCTGAAAATCTCTGAACCATACAGACATCACTTCCCTGGGTGCTGAGGAAAGTTTAGTTAAATGCAGCAATGTCTTGAAACATCTTGCCGGGGACACCGGGTTTCTTGGTAGAAGGGGGAACTTCCCCATTGCTGATGCCTTTGATACACGGATCTGTTCCTCTCAAATGACTGATCCAACTCAATACACTCTAATGCTCTCTGTGGTGTTTACTTGGCGTCAGCAAACATTTCACAGATAAAAAAAAAATCAGTAAATCATTTTCAAGGATTGGAAACAGAAATCCTCAGATGATTCACTGATGATTCAGATTTCTGTGTATCACTTCTACTGAACTTGTTGCCAAGGGAACTGGGGGCCTACTTCCTACCACACCACGGCTATAAAAAGTACCAGCAAAAGCCACAGGAGAGTAACTGCTCTATTCTTTTATTAAGAAAAAAAAAAAAAAAAAAGCTAATGAACTAAATGTCAGTTCCACCAGAGAGGTGTCTGTGAAGACCACATCCACGAGCCACCGAGGAGCCAGGTTGTTATTCAGTTTAGCTACCAACTGCTTTGCCACCTCTTTCCTCATGCAGGGCATGCTCTATAAAGAACCCAAGAGGCCAATAGAAATTCTATGTTTTCCCATAAAATCCAGGCTGATGTGCTTTTGTAGTCATAGCCATGGCCTGTGAAATCTGTGTCAGCTCAGGCGGGGTTAGAACCCGCAGTCCCGCGGCCGGCTTCCCTGGGTCACCAGGTAAGAGGAAAGCATGAGGCAGGGGGAGGGGCCAGGCTGACTACCGCAAACGGCCCGCACAGCCTCCCTCCCACAGCTGTGGTCTGTTGGTTTTTTCTCTGACAACATCTCTACTGAGCAACATAGAAATATCGACGCAGTCAAAAGAAGACCAGGGATAAATGGATACTTTCCCCTTATGTCATATATACTCTCAGTGTTCTCCTTTCACGTGCGCTTTGAGCTAAATTCTCATCTGGAAATCGGGAAAACAGGCTGTCATTCCGGATGGTTGTCAGAAAGCCACAGACACAACACAAGTTACAGTGCGGACAAGCACGCACGGCGCTCGAAGGGGCACCGTCTCCCACCCACTAAGAAGACTGGGTAGGACAAGATAATTGCAAACATTCGAAGAATAATTTTTTTCATTTGGATTTGATGCCAGCTAGAAAATTTGTAAAGACAGGAATTTCTTCTTTGAAAATGGACAGTTTCTTTTCACGGTTTCATAAGGCAAAAAAAAAAAAAAAAAATTAATGAGCCGCCCACCCCCCCAAGAGGTAGGAGACTAAGAATTTTTATGCTGAAATTCATTTAAGATTAGAGCCCTTCTATCTGAAGGGGCAATATGATTCAATATGAAATTAAAAATTTAAATGTACTAAATGGGTATGAAAGTATTGCTTGTAATGAACTGTGATATTCCTAAAATGCAAACCTGATTGTACCATCTCTTCTCACGTTAAATCTATCGTAAGTTTCCTAGTTCTTAGAGAATAAAATACTAGCTCCTTTTCAAGGGATGCAAAGCTGCTGACGGCCTTGTCTCACACCCCTTTGTCCTCGAGCAACAGAGAGCTACTTACAGCTTTCAACTCCTAGCCCGGCTCCACACCTCTGTGGCGTGGCACATGGGCCTTGCCAAGCCTGGCATGTCTTCGCTCTTTTCCCATGTGATTGGTTTCTATTTATTCTCAACACCTAATTCGAACATCACCCGCTTTCCCGAGTCCTTCCTGATTCAGTTGCCTGTCAAAAGCAGTTGTATGCAGGACCGCCGGCTTGCCCGTATTTATACTATTGCACTTATAATATTACATGTCAACTTTTGTTCATATGTGTATATAATTTTCTATTACACTGCATAATTCTTCTATTACACTGCATAAATCCATAACATTGTTTTTTTTAATCTTTGTATTTCTAGCATTTTGCACAGTACCCAGAATACATTAAGTTCTTTGTAACTGCTTGTTGAAATCTTTCCTGTTTTGTAAACCTTAGGATTATCGTTAGAGGAAATTTTGTTTAAAATAAATGCATCACTAGAAAATGTCAGTGATACATAAAATAAACATCGCATATCTGTGTCTTAAAATGCCTCATAGAAGAGAACTGCGTCCCAAATTTCTTGTTGGATAAACAAGGAAAGGGCCAAAATGTCATCAGTCAGATGGATGCAAATGAAAAGGGTATTTGCTCAACAAAGAAGAACAACAGCAAGGTCTTCCCAATCTCTGATGCTGGGACTAGCTGGTGAGAAAGTTAAGATGTAATTTTCTTATTGTCCTAAGAACTCTCAATGGGACAAACATAAGCATCTGCTTTAATATCTAATTCAAAGCTATGGAAGCTTTGCAACGGGTTTGTCAACCAAGAAGAATGAGAGAAAAGCTCATTCCATAAAATGCAATGATTTTTTTTTTTTTTTTTTAGGAGGGGGAGGTACAGGGGTCAGGGCACTCACAGGCAGCAGGCCAAGTATTTCAGAAGTCCCCATCTCTAGGTATAGAGGACAAAGGTGAAGTGACAGGGACAGGTGTAGGAGAGGAGTTTTATTTTGAAACAAGACTAAACATTGTGTATTACTATAGGATCTAAGCTATCGGTAGTGCATGGCTTGTTGTAAAGGAAACTAAACTACTGCTGGAAACTGACTTTTCATTGGCAACTTGGACCCCTTGCCTGGGTCTACGTTGGGGTGTCTGGAGTCACACATCCACTAAAATGTGAGATGCCAGGACATGCTGAGAATGCTACACTAGAAAGAGAATAATTGAACCAAATACTATAGCAGGACCAGGAAATAAAGAGAATCCAGGCTGAGATGTGTTTGAGGAGCAGGGGCATCTTCAAACAAGCATCTGAATACCAACTAGCCCTTGAGTAGTGTCTGGACAGGCAGATAATCTTGATGTCAAGTGCTTTGGAAATACTGAGAAAGCTCTCTCCATTTTCCCTACAGGGGTTAAAATATTCTTCAAAAAGAAGTCAGAGGGGAGAACTTATCTGTGCCAGGATTGCTAAAGCTTCAGTGGGGCTACTACCCTCTTCCCTGATAGTGGGACTCCTGGACCAACTCTGTGGAGCCTGGGTATTCAGAGTCTCGCAGAAAACCCAGGGTGAGTGCGAGAATAGAAGGCAGATTTCAAGAAATGCATCAGGCAATGTGAATGAATGCATGATGATGTCCACCCATTTGTGCAGCGCTTCCCTTGCCTCCCAAACACTGATAAATGGACTTGTCTTCTCCACCAGGGTATATTCCTCTACTGATGGTTGTTATGTGGATGTTCCTCTACAAGGATATTTTCAGGACAAAATCCTTGTGCACTTAGCAGTTGAGACTCTGGAACTCTCAGGAGGAAGAGTTGAAGACCTGGGCAGGATTCTAATTCTAGACCAAGTTCTTACACCCTCACTTTTCCTGGCTCCTCAGTTGGGTCTTCCCCGAGAAGATCACCCAGTGACACTAGGCAGCCAAGGAGCTGCCTTCCGTGCCCAGAGATGGCACCAGAAGGAAGTGTGCAATGCCCCTACCACATCGGAAAAATGAAGCTGAGCAGAATAGCACTGCAAAGACTCAGAAAACCTGTCAGCAGAACTAAAGCCAACCAAAGTAGCTGGAGCCTATAAGCTCAACCTTAACAGAAGATATAAATAGAATCCAAAGTTTCCTAATGTAATAACCAAAAAGTCCAGGATATAATGGAAAATCATTCATCATAACAAGAACCAGGAAAACCATAATCTGAATGAGAAAAGATAATCAGCTGATGCCAACAAGAAGATAAATTAGATGTTGGAATGTCTGACAAGAATTTTAAAGCAGTGTCATAAAGTGCTTCAAAAATAAGTTATAGATTATCTTGAAACAAATAAAAAAACACAAAATATTAGCAAAGAAATAAAATGATGACAATCTATGGAATGGGAAAAATATTTGCAAACAATATGACAAAAATCTGTTCAGAAAGTATCCCACCATCTGGTATGAAAAATAGACATCTATGGAAAAAGATACAAGATACAAGAAACATTGTACACAGGACAATGATGATGCTTCAGTCCCCTTCAAAGGAGGCACCTTGGAATCTCACAAAATTCTCCCAGTCACCATCAGCTGTCCCATTGTATTTTCCTGAATCTCACTGACTGTCTGAAATCTCTTCCCTTTCAAAGGCGATTTTAGTTCTGGGAAAAGCCAGAAGTCGCAGGGCACCAAATCTGGGCTTTAGGAGACCGAGTCACCTGAGCGATTGACATGTTTCACCAAAAACTCTGCACAAGACCTGCTGCATGGGCAGGCACATTGTCATGATGAAGCTGCCAATCACTAGTCACCCATTAGTTGTTGCCTTCTGAAACACTGAAATAGTTTCCACAGGGGAATGTTCAAGCTTACTACAAAATTTGGCATAGATCTGTTGCTCTACTCAGTCATTTTGAATGTGACGGCCACAGAGTACACATGCTCATTCAATGGCCTCTACCACCCCCACTGACTAGTAGAGTGAAGTCATCATTGTTCACACATGCACAATCCAGTCCACTCTCCTTGGCTGCCAGGTTACATGGATGTTGCACAAACTATTCTCCTTATATTAAAAATGGCTGGACTTTTTGTGGACAGACCTTATATATCTGATAAAGTGTTAACATTCAAAACATACAAAGATTTCACACGACTCAGTAACAAAAACAACAATAACAAAAACAACCTATAAACAATCCAATAAAAAATGGGCAAAGAACCTGAATAGACATTTTTCCAAAGAAGATTCATGAATGGCTAGCAGGTAAATAAAAAGGTGCCAATATCACTAATCATAAGGGAAATGCATATCCAAACCACAATGAGATACGGCTGACACCTGTTGAATGACTATTATCAGAAAGACCAGAGGTAACAAAAGCTGCTGTGGATGCAGAGGAAAGGGAGGCCTGGTGCACTGCTGGTGAGACTGTAACTGACACAGCCACCGCGGAGAACGGTATGGAAGTCCCTCCCCAAATTAAAACAGAACTGCCATCAGATCTGACATTGCCACCTTTGGGACTCTATCTGAAGAAGACATACACCATGTCGAAGGGAGATCTGCACCCCATGTTCACTGCAGCATCACTTACAACAGGAAAGGTGTGGAAACAACCGAAGTGTCCACTGACAAATGAATGGCTGGAGAAGCTGTGGTGTACGTGTACACAGTGGAATATTACTTAGTCGTAAAAAGAAGGAAATCTGTCCATTTCTTACAACATGGGTGCACTTTGAGGGCATATGCTAAGTGAAATAGTTCAGACAAAAAAAAGACAAAATAAGATCCCAGTCATATATAGAATCTTAAAAAAAAAGAAAAAAAATCCATAAAAATAAAGATATCAGATCTGTGGTTACCAAAGGTAGGGATGGGGGAACTGGATGAAGGTGGCCAAAACTTGGAGGGAAAAGCCAAAAAAAAAGAAAAAAGAAAAAGAAATAGAAGTTACAGGAAAAGCCGGAGCAAAAGTGCACTGCACCATTCCCAGGCCAACTTCCATAACTCCGGTTGTGTTTTGACTCATTGTAATTATTACTCCTGGTATTAAGAGCTGTGCATTGGAATAGGTCCCTGAGACAAAACAATATGTAGTGGCTCTTAAGTTTCCATAGTTATAATAGGTATTTCAACCTTCTCTCTTATTTTCCCAATCTGCCTCAGTAAGGAGAGCAGATTATAGTACAAGAGAAATAAACGTTTATTTATAATGCCCTGTTCTGGAATTGCTCAACCCAACCTGACTTTTTATTGACAAAATTACTATACGCAATACTGGGAAACAGGCCATCCTTTTGTAAGAAGTCCCTGGTTTATCTGTCTCCAAACCCACATCTGGTTTCAAGATAGGTAGTCACCTGTACTAAGTGGAAACTAAAGCTGGAGCTGGTGATCAAAACTGACTTCAGAGTTCAGAAAACACCCTTGAGTGAATCCGCTAAAACTCCCTAATTCAGCTTGCACTGGGGTGGAGGAATTTTATTCTTAAAACAATGTAAATTCATATCTGTTACATAACAAGCATTCAAAACTGACAGGCAGATAGTACCCAAAAATAATTGTTAGCACACCCTGCCTCAGTGGCTCAGAGGTTGGAGTGCCATGCCATACACCAAAGGGTTGGGGGTTTGGTTCCCCGTCACGGAGTATACCTAGGTAGGGGGTTGGATTTCTGGCTGGGGCATGTATAGAAGACAACCAATCAATGTTTCTTTCCCACATTGATGTTTTTCTCTCTGTCCTTTCCTCTCTAAAATCAATAAACATGTTCTTAAAAGTTAAAAAAAGAGAGAGAATATTATTAGCAAGATATCCAAGCACCAGCAAAGTCATCTTGCCCAGGAAGATCCTTGCATGAAGAAACTTTCAGCTAAATATTCTTGCAATAAAGCAAGGAAGGCAAAAACAGAGAAATCAGACATGTTGGTATGTCAAGTCAAGAAGGCTAAAGCAGGTTATGAGCAAATGGAGTGGGGGGTGAGCCGTCCTCAACAATGAACCACAACGCTGCTCTTATCTGAGGCTGATTTACGGCCCAGCATACAGGTCTGGAGAGGAAAGACAACTAAGAGAGCAACAGAACAAATAATTACTCCAAACAAGATTGTGAATCACAACTTGGATGGTGGAGAGTTGAAATGCTTATTTATAGATGACTGAGTTTTAACTATTTTATGTCATTTCTTGTCACTGGAAGAGATACTTCTATTGTATTTTCAGTTTGCTCTGAAATAATGTGATTTGACATAAGATTCAAACTCAAATGTATCAAAGGTCAGACTTGCTCAATTTGCCTAAAGGAAAGATCATAATTAAAATTCTTAGAGAGGTTTACTACGTCAAATGTAATTATATCTCAGTCAGTCAACATTTTTGAGCACATTCTTTGTACAAAGTTCAATGTAATGTGCTTTAAATCTGTGTTTTTCATCAGACTTTTTATTGACATAAGTTTTATCTTCAGATAAAAAGAGTCCGGGCACATACAAGAATCAGCCAATGAGTGTGTCAGTAAGTGCAACAACAAATCGAAGTCTCTCTGTCTGTCTCTCCCCTGCCCCACCACACTCCTCTTTTTCTCCAAAAATCAATAAATAAAACATGTAAAGAGATAGAGATTTACAGGCACAGAAAATGTTAGAAACCTAAAATATGAGTAAAAATAAATCTTAAAACTGAAAAAAAAGAGAAGCATAATTCTCAGAAATCACAAGAGTTCTTATATTTCCATTTCATCTCTTGTCAGAAATATTTTGACACAGGACAAAAAATAAATAATCCTTGATCAAGGATATGTAATACTGATCCTATGATCAAGGATCTGCAAAAACAAACTAGTTCATATTATAATGAAATATTTTTGAAATAGAAACATAAATCTGAAGATAAATGAATAAATCTTCAAATTAGTAAATATAATATGACATATAGCTACAGACTTAGCAAAGAGGCAATACTTGAAGAGAATAAAAAATACTTGACTTTGCACATAATATTTATAAGACATTTTTAAAATTTCAAACAGTTTATGCTTAAATGGCCAGAGACTCTATTTGAATTTATGTTCCAAATCAAGCTTTTAAGCTTTTATTTTCAGTTGTAATTCTTTACATCTAAGCTACTTTAATTTCAATGTGAGGAAACTTATTTGTTTTCTCTTCATAAAAGGACTAGTCTTTGATAACCAATTTTGTCTCTTATCATGGCCTCTAATTCTGAGTGTTTACTGGGAAAGAAAGGCCAAGTCT
This sequence comes from Anoura caudifer, assembly GCA_004027475.1. Classification (NCBI taxonomy): domain Eukaryota; kingdom Metazoa; phylum Chordata; class Mammalia; order Chiroptera; family Phyllostomidae; genus Anoura; species Anoura caudifer. The sequence continues at coordinate 120,903 of PVKU01000435.1, read as the reverse complement.
CAGGTTTTAAGTCTCAATGTACTGCCTAGTACACTGCAGAGAATCAGGAAAAGGCAGAAGAGCAATTTACTTGGATAATTTTGATTTATAAGCCTTTTTCCTCTTTATTCTTTCATGTTTTTACTATCCTCATGATGTAGCCTGCTGGTAGTCGAAGAACACAAATTACCAAGTGTAATTTCATTTAGTGGATTTTCCAGTTTCAAAGAAAATTTATATTTTGTTGTAGCATAATTTCAAAATGACTCCAGAGAAGATTAGTTGTGATATTTGAAGACAATGGTTTGTGAAATTTAAATTCTCATGTATTACAAATTTCAATTTTTTATTAGTAAATATTCTCTGGTGATGTCTTGCAAGTGGTTAGTATTCAATTATAATGGCCTAGTGAATAAATGAGTAAATTGTGTAGTTCTAAACACACAAGAGTACTAAAGTTCTTAAAATTATGTTTACTCATATACACATAATTCTTTATAAGTTCACTTGTAGGCAGCATTATCTTCCTCTTGGATGATTAGGATTATCATCAATGGAAAGAGTGAGCCTTGTAATTGTGCAGAACTGAGTTCAGATCCTGACTCTGCCTCCACTGGCTGCCTGACAGTGAGCCACTTAGCCTCTCTGAATCTGGGTTCTGCATTTTTTAAAGAACCAGACACAAAATCTATCAGGTAAAGAGCACAGTGACACAATAACTATACAATAAATGATAGCTGTTGTTTAAATTGTTAAAGCTATTTGTTGAAGTTATTTGAAATAGGGGTTTTTGAATGACTTTATTTTCATGTATATTTGTATATTTTCATACAATATTATCCAGATATCAAGGAGACATAAAAATGAACGGATGGATGTGAATAACTCATTCTAAATGAAAATATGTCAGACAGAGGAATGTTTTGATACCAAAGAGTTTTTATTTTTCTGTCTACTTTTTGTTATTAATTTCTAATTTTACTACCTTATAGTCAGAAAATATAGACAATGAAATATTGTATTTCAGAACATACTAAAACATTTTGTCACTTATGATATAGTTTTTTGCGAATGTCTCATGCATGCTACTGTGTGCTACCAGGAAAATAGGTCCTTCAGAAATAGTCATTAAATTCTTTGGAAATTGAAAAGTACTACTGGGAGGTGGTGACATTTTGATTATTACCTAGTAGTTTCTGGAGAAACTGCTGGGAACCAAGGAGGAGCCGGAATAGGGCAGGTTCCTTTGTCTGCCTTTCTTGTTTCCATTATTCTTTGGGCACTGCCCCAGGGCTGGCCCTTGGACAACAGGTGGCCTCGGAGAACACTGCTCTTTTTTCTCACACAAAGAGAAAAGAAAGAGATCAAAAGCCCCCCTGCCGTCTTATTTCCCACAGTAAATCCTGACCCCTGGGCCCCAGGCTGCCCAGTCACCTTCATACAAAGCCACTTCTGCCCTTCATTCACTCAGAGTTGTTTGTCACAGTTTCCATGTTAGCCCATTGGACCCACTCTTATCCCAGTTTTACATTGTGTCCACAGTGCTAGGTTTGGGGAGGAAGCCAGCATCTTGTGTAGTTTAACTATCTTGTTAGAGCTGGGACTTCTCAAAATCTGCACTGGGGTGAATTTGGCTCAGAGACCTGTGCTAGTCCACGCAAGAGCCCTATGCGAACACTACTATGAGGAGTTTTGACATTGGGGAATCTTCCATCTTTCTATGCAAATAAAACACCTTTTGACTCTAAGGGTATTTAAATGTAAATTTTAAAGGTGTTTCAGATAACTCAAAATTCATGGACCGCAGAATTCCTAACCTATTGCTGGATACAACCATATTTTGGAGAGAAAAAAATTTAAAAAACCATCAAGAAATATTCAGTTTGATAATTTGCTGGTGCAATGTCTCTGATATTTTAAATGCTTTAAACCTTTTAAAGCACGTGTTGAAAGAGTTCTTGTGGAACAGCTTGTTTGGGATGACTTTGGCCTGGGGGCGGGGACCATTCAGAGGAACAGCCAGCTACTTGACGGTGAAACGGCATGCCTGCAGGCCAAGGGATGTGCATGGCTGAGGCGGCCCATGGCTTTGATGGTGCAAGCACATGGCCACATAAAGTACGGCCCCCTCACAGGGAAGGGGTCTGCCAGTGGGAGGAAAGAAGAAGCGCTGACTGCATCTTAATTGTTTTATCTTTTCTATTTCCTAGCATAATCACTCTTCATAGTGTCTGTATTACATGCTCACGTATGAGTTCAGCTTTTCCTGTTTCGGAGAAAGGTTAGAGCTGGCTAAAATGGTTAGGTCTAAAGAGGTCAATTTCCTTCTTATCTCTGCCAATATGAAATAGGCATTCCCAGGAGCATAGGAGGCATCACTCAAAATAGAAACGTAAAAGAGTTACAAGGCATAGAAGATGACCATTGTCTATCATGGGTTGTCTGATATATGTCCTTACATTCTACATGACACAAAAGGACTGCAGATCCACACAGTTGCAAAACCACAGCGCTGCAAAGCTGGGAGGAGAAGAGGAGTTAGCAGAGTTACTAAGAAAACAGGCTTTACAACCTCTGGCTCTCGTTCAGGTACACTTCAGCACCTCTGGAGCACATGAGGAAGACAACACCGCCCACTCTTCAAATCACTGTATTTTACAAGGCTTACAATAAATGTCACGAAAAATAATGAACACAATTTGATAGGTCCCATTAAAAATAGAGAGGATTTTACATGAACACAGTCATGGCATTTAAATTTTCGGCATCTAAAGATTGAGGGGGAATTGAACACAGTTGGGTAGGAATATGAATACACCATAAAGTAACTGCTCTAGAGCGTCCCATTTGTCTTCACAGTTCATGTCCTCATAGCAATGGTTTCTGAAGGAGGGCCATTCGGCTCAGAAGCCCATGGATTTGCAATGCTTATGAGTCTGAAGGAATTATTGGGTTAAATAAGTGTACAAGTGATGCCTTGCAAATCAAGTCCAAATGATAAAGCTAAAAGCTACCTACCTACGTACATAGATATAGGATCATTTATATAATATTATAGAACCCCACCATGCAAACTATTTTGAAACCCATTATTTTCATATAAGAGGTTATAGTTATCCTTTGAAATCACAAACTTAAGAAACACAAACCACGAATGAGCTTAATTTTGTCTATCTAAAGCATCATTACTGGACATCTAAGTTGTTTTTAAAATTTCATGATTATATGTAAACTTTTGGTCAATTTTTAATAAATAAATATACAAGATATGTCTCAGGAGTCCTAATTGCTCAAATTCCTGGCAGTGAAAATGGGGGGTCAAAAGTTTAAGGCTTTTAAAATATTTTGTCAAAATTTCCTTCCGAATGGCTGTGTCAACAAATACTCTCGTCAGCAGTGCTTAAGTGGGCACTTAGAGTGTTCCTTATAAATCCCAGCATGCTTTGTATTATCATCTAGATAATCTCATGCAGTATCTTTATAGAAAGAACTGCTTCGGCTGCTGACGAAAATGCTGCTATGACGACATCTACAGAGGTCAACAAGCCAATTAATCAGGCAACCTCAAGAACAGGTACACGAGAGGAGCCAGTGCGTATCAGTGGGGAAGATTGCTACCAAACCTCTAAGGCAGGCCTGTGGCTACTGTCCTGTTTTTGTTGGAGGTTAAACTCTGGGTAAAGATTGAAAGCCGGCTGCTTTGTAAAGTCGTTTTCAGACTTGATTACCTAAGACATGCTATAGTAATGAATCATTGTATCGGATTAACACAGGCAATAGCTTGAAAGTCAAGAGGGAGAAATCAGAGGAAAGAAAAAAATGACACATCAGACCTTTTTAAAACCTAAAGAATGGGTTCATTTTGCCTGGAAACTCTCAAAATATCAGAGAAAATCAATTGTTGTCAAGTGATTTACCGTCAGAGATATTCAAATTCTTGGTAGAACAATCGGGTATTCTTCGATCTTTGGTATCATGACGAGAACAGAAGAAGAGAGGCTGGAAACCCTGATTTTATGTATCCCAGCTCTATGAGCATACAGTAAGTCTTGGGGAACTGGGGACACTTTTATAACAATAGCTAACTTTCATTACGCATGCCCTATACTGCGGGTCTTGTGCTAGCGTGTGTGTGTTCTCATTTAATCTTATTATATCTGCCCTGCGGATCATATTCTGTAGTCTCCCATTTTTTAGAGGGTAACGCTGAGACTGGGAGTTCACAAGCTTTTCCCAGCATGGCTCAGACACTTAGTGATGGAGACAGGTGTCTGTCTGCCTCCAAAACCCGTGGCCTTAACTGCCATTCGACTGCTTATGTTCCTCATCTGAGAAACGGGGGCACTGAGGTAATGATGTTTTCTAAATTCCCTTCTAAATCCGGATTCTCTTTTCCGTTATTTCCTACCTTTCTTAAGAATAAAAAGGCCATATTCCTGGGTTCACTGAATTAAGAAGGGCCAAAGGCATCACTGAAACCTCCTAGGTATATTCATACTATTTTTAAAAAATTAACAATATTGAGATATAGTTCATACAAAGTATACAATTCAATGGGTTCTTGTGGATTCACAGAGTTGTGCCATGATCACCACAATCAATTTAGAACATTTTTATCATCCTCAGGAACCCATTAGCAATACCTGTTAGCAGTAACTACCTAGCTCCCCTGAGGCCCCATCTGAAACACAACCTTGAGAAGCCACTACTACCTATCTCTATGGATTTACCTATTTTGAACATTTCATACAAATGAAGTCATACAACATATGGCCCTTTGTGACAGACTGCTTTCACTTAGCAAAATGTTTTCCAGATCCATCCATGCCATTGCCTTTATCAGTGCTCTTTGCTTTCTCTGGCTGAATAACATTTCATTGTATGAATATACCATATTTTGTGTGTCCATTCCTCAGTAATGGGTAATAGTTGTTTCCACTTTGTGGCTATGTTGAATAACACTGCTAAGAGCATTAGTGCATACTTTTTTTGTGTGTGAACATAGCTTTTCATTTCTCTTGGGTACATATCTAGGAATGAAATGCTGGGTCACAGAGTAACTACATGTTTATTTTTTTGAGGAACCACCAAAGTTTTTTTAAAACAGCTATACTATTTTGCACTTTCACCAGCAATTTATAAGAGTTCCAATTTCTCTACATCCTCACCAACACTTGATATTGTCTTTTTTATTTTAGCCACCCTAGTGGACATAAAGTGGCATCTCTTGCAATTTTGATTTGCATTTCCCTGATAACTAATAATTTGAGCATCGTTGCATGTGCTTACTTACTATTTATATACTTTCTTTGGAGAAATGTCTATTCAAATCGTTTGCTCATTTTTGTTCAGTCGCCCTTTTACTATTGACGAGGAAATACTCTCACTGTCTTGGTAGTGCCCTTGGAAAGACAAAAGGTTTTAATTTTGATGATGTCCAATTTATTTTCTCTTTTGTTTCTCATGCTTTTTAAAAAATTACTTTATTGTTGTTCAATTACAGTTATCTGCATTTTCTCCCCACTACTCCCCCCGACCCCAGCCAAACCCACCTCCCTCCCTTGCTTCCACCCTCCCCCTTGCTTTTGTCCATGTGTCCTTTATAGCAGTTCCTGAAAACCCTTCTCCCCATTGTCCCCTCCTCCCTCCCCTCTGGCTACTGTTAGATTGTTCTTAATTTCATACTTTTGTTGTTGGATCTTAGTAAACACTGCCTAACCCTAGGTCAGGGGTGTGAAACTCAGTTCACCAGGGACCCCATCAGCCTCATGGTTGCTTTCAAAGGGCCGAACATAACTTTAGGACTGTACAAATGTAACTACTCCTTAACAGTTAAGTGAGAGCTCGTCGGCTGCCGCTGGGTGGAAACAAGGTGCCAGGCCCGATAAAACAAGGTGGGGGGCCGGATTTGGCCCGAGGGCCTTGTGTTTGCCACCTGTGCCCTAAGTCATGAAGATTTATGCCTTCGTTTTCTTTCAAGAGTTTTATAGTTTTAGAGCTTACATTTCAGTTCGTCCATTTTGAGTTACTCTCACACAGGCGCTAGGCAGAGGTCTACTTTCACTTTTGCTTGTGTGAACACAGTTGTGCTCGCACCGATCCTTGAACAGACTCCTCTCTCCTCACTAAATTATCTTGGAATTCTTGTTGTGTGTCTTGTTTTCATTTCTAATGTTTATTTCCATTTATTCACTTTGTTTTTCATAGCACCATTTTTATTTATTTATTCACTTTTAATTTTGAGGGGTAACATTGGTTAATAAAATTATATAGGTTTCAGGGGTACAATTCTACAACACGCCATCTGTAGGTTGTATTGTGTGTTCACCACCTCAGGTCAGGTCTCCCTCCATCACCATTTATCCCTCTTTATCCTCTTCTACCTCCCCCACCGCCCTTTCCCTCTGGTCATCACCATACTGTTGTCTGTGTCTACAAGTTGTGTTTCTTTTCTTAATCCCTTCACCTGTTTCATGCAGCACCTCCTCCCCCATTGTTCAATGCAGTGCTATTTACGATAGCCAATATTTGGAAGCAGCGCAAGTGCCCATCATTAGATGAGTGGATAAAAAAGCTGTGGAACATTTACAGGATGGAATACTACTTGACCATGAAAGAGACAGAAATTTTAGCTTTGTGACAGCATGGGTGGACCTGGAGAGTATTACACTAAGTGAAATAAGATAGTCAGAGAGACAAGTAGCATATGATTTCACTTATATGTGGAATCGAGTGACAAAATAAACTAACAAAATAGGAATACATTACTGTAGCACATATAATCCAATTGTAAACTGCCTTGAGTTAGAGACCATCTGTTATACCTAAGCATGACCCACTACCAATACCTGGCAGAGTACTAAACCTGTTATCAAGTACTTAATAAATACTTCATTGATTTTTAGTTTGGTCAATAGAATTGAAGGTATCAAAGGGGTAAAGGAAATAAACCAGGAGTTATTATAGAGGTAAAAATTGTAAATTTCATCTTACATTGTTTTATCTCAGCTAATATGTTTTGAAAATGCCTAAATAATTCACTAACATCTAGAGAACAATTCAAATTAATATTCTCCTGAGACAAATGTATTACTATGTTAGTAACACGTGCTGCTGTGGGAATTTCTTTTATATAGCATTTAATTCCCCAAATCCTTTCAAGATACGGAGTCAACTTTTTCCATATACGTTGTCTTAGCATAGTGTTCTTGAATATATTGCAGGTGTGGTTACAGACCACTGAAATAAAGTGGGTATCATAATGAAGCACGTTGTAATCTTTTTGCTGACAGGGAGTCTTGTCCTCAATTTGTAAAAACCACAACATCTGTGGAAACCAATAAAGCAAAGCACAATAAAACATGGTGTGTCTTTGTATAATTAATTACATTTTTCTTATTCTAGCCTCTCTTGTGTGTCTACTAGTTATACAGCCAATAGAATGATTTTATTAATTATTCAATATATTAAGCCAAACAAACCATCTATAGACATCAGTCCACAAAAATGAATTAATTATAAAACATTGTAACTCTTTATTCATTGCAAACAATCTCTCTTCTCGATATTATATCATGTTGCCAACTTCAGAAAGTTGGAGAGGTAGAAAAAAAAGCAAGCTTCCACTTGACCTACAAACATGAAACTTTCAAAAAAAAAAGTCCTGGTTTTCCTCCATTAAATGAATATTAAGTTAATCTAATCTAAGACTCATTTTTTTTAGTTAACATTTGCAAGCAAATCTCTAAAAATGCAAATTATATAATAGACTTGGATTTTTCCTGTCCTTTCCTTTCATCTCATTAATCTTGCAAGAAACATATGCCTTCAGAACACTGAATTTTAGTGGAAATGTTCCTAAGTAAAGAAAACAAAACTCCACGTAGGCATTTAACAAAATTACTATGAAAAAAATTTGGAAAGAAGTTTGAGAAATTAAGGTTCTTTGTTTGTTATTTGAATCAGATGACTAACAAATTTACAACACTGGCTTTCATTTTTATGTAGTATTTTTTAAAATTTGAAAGTAAATTTGAAAATAAAATTTTTAAATTTTTTTTTTAAATGCAGTAAAATAACACACATACATAGAATAAGGCCTGAAGTCCCAACAGGTCTACTTATTTAGTAAATTCCTTTTGTTAGTTATGTTTTGCTTTTTTAAATATTCTACCTCTGCAGAGGCTAAATGGAAAAACTATGATGAAATATTTGACCTACATCATGAAACAGAAAAAAAAAATATGACCAGTAATCTAAATGTTTATTAGGAAATCTGTTTAAGACTTGGATTTGCATGTACCTCATATTTCTTTGGCTATTAATTTAATTAGCCTTTTGAGTAGGCTTAACCATATTAAGTAACACTGCCATCGGCTCATAGTAAGTAGCTGATGAAGATCTCACCCAGCATAACTGGCCCTCCGAGACAGCAGAGGTTACAGTGGGGTTTCGGAGAGACTGTGCTCTTTGAACCCTGTCCAAAGCAATAATTAAACTGAATGGGATCTGCTTATGTCAACAGCTGTCACTTCTCCAACAAGGAATTTTGCCTTTTTCTAGTATCAAAAGGCCTAATCTCCTAAGAGAGAACTGAATTTTTACCATTTCCCCTAATTTTATTTCCAGCAAGAACCCCTAAAAGAACAACCAAAAAGAACGTGCACTCAGGAAGAGCCCACAACTGCCATGCACAGCAACCACTGCCCAACTCTGGGAGACTTCAGGAAGGGTCAGTTCAGTGCTTTTTTTATTTTTTTTAAATTGGTGTGGGTTTAAGTATTCAATCAAGATTGGGATTCTCATTTATCATCTTCCTCCAGCTTTCCTGCACCAGTCTTCAGATCCCAGATGACTAGAAAATACACTTCTGTTTCTGAAAGATGAACCTTAGTTTTTAGCTAAATAACTAAAAAGGTGTAACATTAAAAAGTGAAAAGGAACAGCCCAAGTGTCCATCAGTAGATGAGTGGATAAAAAAGCTATGGTACATTTACACAATGGAATAGTACACAGCTGTGAAAAAAGAAGGGACTCTTACCCTTTGTATCAGCATGGATGGACACGGAGATTATTATGCTAAGCGAAATAAGACAGCCAGCCAAAGACAAATACCATATGATCTCACTTATATGTGAAATTTAATGAACAAAATAAACTGATGAACAAAATAGAGCCAGAGACATGGATACATGGAATAGACTGACAGATCTCAGAGGGGAGGGAGGTGGGTGGGAGTGGATAAAAGAATGTCAAGAGGTACTGCAGGGTAAGTGGAGGCAGCCTGGCTTCCTCACCCAGGTGTCTGGGTAGCTAAGGGAAGCAGTGTTCCCATAGCCTTGGAGGGGCCTGATAAGCAGTGTTCTCGTAGCCCTGAGACTGGGTCCCATAAACTGGTCACATAACATGAAGTGGGCTCACATGCGCAGAACTATGTTATATTAAGTAATGTTCTGGCACTTTTCCAGCTTTATTCCCCTCTAGTACTTAAGTAGGGGCTTCTCACTAGTTAGACCACAGCTTGCAGTGTGCATGGCTCACCCACCCATGAGTAAAGACATATCAAGCATCCCCATGGCTCTGCACATATTCTTCCATCTCCTGGAAGTGAAAGTGCATCTGCCTGGCCTTGATTGGCTGCAACACAGGTACCCAAAGAAAATACATGCACATCCCATGGACACAGACAACACTGTGGTGAAGGGCAGGGCAGGGGTACAGGGGCTGGGTGGAGGTGGGGGAAATGGGGACATCTGTAAAAGAAAGAAGTAAATGGAACTTCTAGATGTTTTTGAAGTAAAAGACTCCCTTCCAACTTAAATGATCATCAGTAAAAACCAGTTGTCTGAGGAGCTAGACATGTAAATATCATGAGAGCTTTCATTCCAGATGTTAAGAAGACTCTGAGCTGTAGGACACAGACTGTAAATGTTATGAGAGAAGAGAGGAAAGAATATCGAATCAAAGGTGAACGATAGACCACTGAATGATGAGGAAGAGCACACCACGTGTTGCAGATCCCCGAATCCCGTTCACATACTGTAGTTATTTTGTCCTCAGAACACCTGGGCTGGTAAATGGTAACTGGGGCTCAGAGCAGTTTCATGGTTTGCTTCAGACCGAGACTAGTCCATTGAAAAGTCACAATAGCGCTGAGTCCCCACCTTCCAGGCCAGTGTTTGTTTTTTTTTTTTCTCTTATTTTTCCAAGAATATATTAAAACAAACAGATAATAGAAAGTTATACAACTGGCCCTTATGCATATGAAAAAATGTTTGATTTCAAGCATAACAAAAGAAATGCAGTGAGGTATCTTTTCTCAACTATCAGACTGGCAAAACCAAAGTATGGCAACAGACCACTGGTGAAAGCGTAAGGACGTAGGAAGAGCGTAAATTCTCGATAGGATTAAAACACAGTACCCACCCCAGGGAGGAGAACTGGGCAAGTCCAGCCAAAGCACAGGTGCATCTACACTTGAACCAGCACATCCACTCTTAGGAATCTGGCTTATAACATACCCACCTAAGTCCAAAATGGCATATAGTCAAAGTTTTTCACTTTGGCATTATTTTTTATTGCAAAAATGAGAAATAACTGAAGTATTAACAATATGGAGTTGCCTGAACTAATTGTGAATATATTTGATTATTTCTTGGTATAAAATAAAATTAAGAAATTATTATTAATTTTGCACCTATAATTAATTATAGGTGTATAAATGGTTATTCAGCTGTGTGGGAAAAGTTTATTCCTGTTAAGAGCTGAATAATGATAATGAAGTAATTAGGGGTGTGCTGTGATGTCTGTATTCCTTTAAAATAGTTCTGCATAGGAAATATTTTTAAAGCAATGTTTAGCATAATCCTTCATGATCTGACTTCAGCTTATTTCTCTAATTTCATTCAGTCCTATGGTAAACTAATAAATACCACCTATATCTTTACTATTATTTTAAAAATAGCTCCCTTTGAAACTTTCAGGATAAGTAAACTTATTTTAACATATTAAAAAGTCATGTTTCGGAGCAGAATTTTTTGAACCTCGAATTCTTTTTAAAAAATAGTTCCACCAATATATTGCTTCTTATTTGACCTGCAGTATGTAAAATATAGTATTACCTAGCTCTTTGGAATAATTTTACAAAGTTATGGAATGTTGTGGTAAGAACTTGCAAAGGTAGGATTTGATTACACGAACAAAAATAATTCAAGCACCTAACAGTATACAGGTAACATTAGTAATTGGGTAACCTTAAATTCTTGAATGGACCTTAGCATGCTTGAGTAGCACATGCATATGTGTATGTACATGCATGCACATGTATTTATCTTGGATGACTTTTATGGCTTTCATCAAGTTGTCAACAGGGTGTGAGGCTCAAAAATATTAGGAATGTCAAGAGGTTTTCCAGTTTTACTTGTATAACTCACTGTACTGTAGCCTTTGAAAAAACAATGCTTAACTACCCTAAAGGTCTTTACAATAATTGAATCAAATTAAAATATTATATATGAAGCTCATGGTTTTCTTCTTGAACTTTTGGCCTCCTTTTGACAGAAGATATTTCCATCTGTATTTTCCATTGCATGCTGAGAATTAAGTAACTCCTGAAAACTGTGTCTAGTTTTCAGACAATAAGGGGACGAGAGTTGATTATAGCTTTGAAGCTTTAGAAAAAAAGGATTATTTAATCCCAAGCCATTAGCTGGGTAGGGTGTCTGGCATTAACACCTGAATATTAACTTGGGTTTGCGTTAAGGTCAACTTCCATGGACATGCTGAAGGCTGGGCCACCAGACATGGTTCCTGGGGGATCGGACTAGTATTCAGGGTGGAAGGAAAGACATACGGGGTCTGTCCAGAAGCTATCCAGCCATGTGATATGAAAAATAGAGACATGTCCTAAAGCGGATACAAGATACAAGAAACATTGTACTTAGGACAGAGGGCAGTGGCACCTCAGTCCCCTTCAAAGCAGGCACCTTGGGACCTCACACAGTTCTCCCAATAGCCATCAACTGCCCTGTCATAGTTTCCTGAATCTCATCTATGGTCTGACATCTCTTCCCTTTTAAAGGTGATTTTAGTTTTGAGAAAAGCCAAAAGTTGAAGGGTGCCAAATCTGGCCTGTAGTGGGGCTGAGTTACCTGGGTGATTTGATGTTTTGCCAAAAACTTTGCATAAGGCCTGATGCATGAGCCGGAGCATTGTAATGAAGCTGCCAGTCACCAGTTGCCCACAGCTGCAGCCTTCTTAACCATCCAAACAGTTTCCTTGGAGGAATGTGCAAGCTTAATGCAAAATTGGATGCAGATTCATGTTTCCATTCATTCAGTCACTTTGAATGCAACAGCCACACAGTACACATGCTTACTCAGCAGCTTCTACCACCCTCACTGAAGTGAAGTCGTCATTGTTCATGCATGCACAATGCAGTCTACTCTCTTTGGCTGCCAGGTTACATCGATGTCGTGCAAATGGTTTTCCTTATATTAACAATGGCTGGACATTTTCTGGACAGAGTTCATATGAGCGAGGCAGGCCCCATGGCCTTACAGCCTGAGTGGCTTCACTGGGTCCCATATGCAAAAGAGGCTGGTGCTTGGGTTAATGCTGGGCTGTCACCACCTTAAAATTCTTAACTGTAAATGAACAGGGGGCATCACATTTTCATTTTGTACCACACTCCACATACTATGCAGTCAGTTCTGTATATGTGGCTTCGCCCTAGGCATATCTGTGGAGCTGGCTGAAGCTCTGTTCAACCTCTCTCTTGCTCAGCTATTGCTACCCCATTTCCTTCCTGCAGATAAGGGCTGGGTTTGGACTGCTCCAGTTACTGCAAGAGTACAAAAGCCATTAGCAAACCTGTATTGGGATTGGGGAACATGAGGTAGGCTGGGAAGAAAGACCTAAACCTTAAATCATTAAAGTTATGGTAATTTATTCAATTTTTATAACTGTCATTGACAATGCTTCTACTTCAAATTTTTAGTAATTCCTATCCGTCTATTAACTCTGACATCCCTATGTTAGAAAGGGTTACTTCATTTTCTCTCTAAAAATTTAAAAGCATTGTTTTTCAAAATACAGTTGAAAGCCAACTGTGGCAACATTTTGATAAGGCAATGTGTAAATGTTCGTACAAACAATGTTATGCATTTTTTTGCTCAAATTTGCAGCTTACCAGAGCTGCTTTGTGGAGCTGTGCTGTGCATGGCCTGCTCCAGGGAGCTCAGAGGCAGCCAGCGACTCGGTGAGTCTGTGGACACTCACTGGCCTCTTATCTGATCTAGCCTCGTTGTTATAATTCTAGAGATTTGCCGCAGAGGAAGTAGTAGCAACTGCCAATAATGATATAGTTATATATGGCAACAGCTACAATGGTATTATTATTGTATCCATAATGAATACAATGTATGAGGCGCTGCCCTAAACACTTGATGAGCTACATTTCATTCAAGGTCCCCATCAACCTGAGAAGTAGGTACTGAATTACACACTATTTATGAAAGAGAAGACTGAGACTCAGCGGAGGGACGTGAATTGACCAAGGTGGGAGCAGAACTCCGCAGGCCATGCTGTGAAGCACCGTGGTGCTCTCACTCCAGCAGACAATCCATCGAGAATCACTGTCGTGGAGACTGGGAAGGGCTGGCTATTTCACTTCTGTCTGTCCGGTGAACTAAACAAACAAAAACAAGTGTGCATGGGAAGTGATTCTACTCGTTTTATCTGTAACTCTTATTCCTAACATACAACCACTGCTTTTCGTACGTGACTTGAGCTTTGAAAATTTCATGGTGAGCAGGTCATTCCAGTAGGTAGGGTTTCAAAGGCTCATCAGTTGTGGGCCCTTGCTGTTGGCTGTCATAAAAAAGGGGAGAAGAGAGGAAGGAGGCTGCAGATAAGACTAGAAATCTAGTCCATTTCTGAGAAAATGGTCTGCTGTTTCTTACCTCAAAGTATCATCGCATTGATCTCAGCTGGTCACATGTATGGAATTTAAAATATGATAATTAAGAACAGTCCAAATATCTATCTTAGTATCTTTGTGATTAATTATCTGATTATTTCACTTTTATTGCTGATTTAAGGAAGCACTAAACACACCAATGCTGAAAACCACATAAGCACCATCTTCTACAGAAATAATGAAAGATATTAAAATATGACAATGAAAAAAATTATCTTATCATTATTCAAATGCCATCTAAAATTATTTAATACAGGATTCTCTTTCTAAAATTTTGCTTCATCTAGATGAGAAGAATGAGAGTACATTTTAAGAACATATTGTAGGAGATAATTCTGATTTTAGAATTTTGCTATCATTGCATGGTACACTTGGCTGACGGATGTGGAGAGTCAAGTAGCCATAATTCCGCAGGTTCTAATTCTACTCTTTTTAGTGACCAGCCAGCTCTAAAGGCAATAAATGAAATGGAGTGAAATGAAATAAAATGAAATAACAAATTTTAAAAATCTGGGAGATCAGATACTAATGGCAGAACAGGTTTTGTTTCTTTTTTACTTCCAGAAGTGCTCTAAACACATGCTTCCAAAATTGCCACAGGCAAAGAATATGGGTTTGCAGGTAGATATTAGCAGAGTGAGCAAATTCCATACCCTTTCATCCTGTGAAGAGACAGGTAATTCTCAAACAGCAGAATTAACTCTTGAAAAGCCACTGTTCAATAAGAAAAAGACAAATAATGTCAATCGAATCTCATTTTCTCATAGAAAATATTAGCAAAGGCTTATGTTACTGACCAAGTTTTCAAAAAATAGCAGCAGACAATATCTCAATACTTCATAGAGTATTTTTTGAAATTGTGTATATTAAAGATAGAATAACATAGTAATCAATTAAACCTATTTTTTATAGTGTATTTAGTGATTTCATAATGATGAGATTCGTAACAGGCACTTTGAGACTTACATTTGCACACACTTAGAATTATTTCATGATCTTTTGAGAAACTGATCTAGGGATATTTGTCTTTCTTGTTTTTGATGAAAATTTCTCTTTCATGAGAATAGGCATTAGAGAGAAATGCCTTGAGTTTCTTCTGTGTTTGACATTATGGGTCAAACAATCGGCATCCCTGTTTATTTGATGGCTTCACTAAGTAAAAGGGGCTGTGGGTATCAGTAGAACTCCTGGGAATAGAAAGCTTTATGCACAATGCGAGATTCACACTGCAAATTTTGATGCTGAAATGACTCTAGTAAAGAGTAAAGGGAGCCAAATAAATGGTGACAGACAATGATTTGACTTTGGGTGGTGGCCACACACTGTAATATACTATACATATCATGTGTGATAGAATTATATCTTGAAAACTATATAATATGATTAACCAATGTCACCCCAATAAATCTAACTTAAAAGTAAAATAAATGAGACTAGATTCAAATTTACAATGCCTTCAAACATTGGTGCAATTCGATCATATAAGTATTATGACCTTCATATGCTAAATTTGTCAGGACCTGGGATGCACACTGATTCCGTGGGAACCAGAGAAGCTTAGGAAGAGGAAGGGATGGGCAGGGGCCCCGAGACGGGAATCTCCAATGGCAGCTGCATCCGCTAACACAGAGGCAGCACAACGCGGACACGCTAACCTGGTCATCATCCTTTCTGAAGCGTAATTCTGTCTATCCACGGCTCGTCCTGGCTGCAGCTTGAGGTTTCCGGGTTGTATGTTTCCCCTTGATCCCCATGAAGCTTCTCAGATTAAGAGTACCACCCGTATTTAATCTCTCAAGCAGGAACCCTTGCCTTTCCCTCACCCTCCACATGCCAGTCAATCATCAGGTCCTGTCTGCAGATCGTTTCTAAATTTTTCTCTATCAGTCCCTTCATCTTCATCCTAGGACTGACACTCCCTGTTTCTAAGCTTGATAATCTGTCCTGAACTATCTCAAACACCCTCTTAACTCTTTCCCAGACTCAAGCCTTTTCACTTCCTAGTTTTTTCTCTACTTCCTCATCAAGATGAACTTTCTACAGTGTACCTGCTATCATGTGTCTTTGGTAACCCCCCCTTTGCGGCCAAATTCTTTAGTAAGGAATCTAGTAACCCCCGTAAAGGTGTATCACCTCAAACAGCCATAAAGGATCCATGGTCTCGGTGTAACGTTCATGGTGTAACACAGGCTCTCTCTCATGCTATACCTGGAAATAGTGTGTACTTACATCCCACTAGCTCTCATCGTGTCTCATCTTCCCATTTCCAGTTTCCTCGGGCTTGGCTCAGGCATCATCTCCTCTGTGACCTCTGTCCCTGAGTGAGATGTTCCTTTATCTCTTCTCCCATACTGCTCATTGCTCTTGTATTTCCTTAAAAACAAATCTGGGTAGACTTGTAAAAAGAACTAGAAGTTACTTGACTGTGTCTTGTTCACTGTATTGTATAGCCAGCACCTAGCACAGTGCCTGGAGCACACACAAATCCCAGCACATGTGGGATATGCTGAATAAGGGCACGAATTTCTGACTCCAGCTGTTGGTCCCCACTTCTGGTTTCTAAGCTCCATGGAAAGGAGAAGGGACGGCAGGAGAAGGGAAGGGCAGCTAAGTGAAGAAATCCATCATACGACAGGCACTCATAGGTACAGTTTGTGTATTCTCTCCAGTCCTTACAATAGCCTGTGAGGTAGGTATGATTATGAAGTATAGGAGGGAGAAACTCAAGTTCAGGGACATTAAGCTACCTGTCCAAGGTCACAGAGATGAGACTCAAATTCTGATTTATATGCCTCAAAATCTCATGTCCTTTCCACTATTGATGCTGCCTTACCAATTTTTTTCCTCCCAACAGACAGAAACATGTTTTGCAATTAAGGCTGAAACTATTCTGAAACAGTATTTTCTCCCGAAGTAATGTGTAAAGTTTCTTTGCCAGATTGTTTGAGTGATGGCCGCTGTCAGAGACCCAGACAAGCATGGACAATGATGTCATCAAGTTGACATTTATAGTTACACTGAGTTAGATTAGATCAGCCAGTAAGTGCCACTCAAATGCTGTTTATTAATTTTAATAACTCATCATACGTTAAGAGGTAAGAGATACTTCGCAGGCTTTTCCCCCAGTTTGTCAGACACGAAGGTAATTTGCATTTCTCATCAATTGTCAGCTTTTCTTTTGTTACTTGCTGTGTTACTTTTATGCAAGAACTCAGTCGCTTTGGAGGAAGCTCTATAATTTGAATAAGCCCTTAAGAACATGGATCAAGTTGAATAAAGCATGGGAGTTTTGTCTTACCTTTTATTACTGAATGTTAAGATTCCAGTAAGCAGATAAAAAGAACAGAATATTTCACTATTGCATTAGACCAGTGATGGGCCTAGAGCAGAATTCTGATGGCAAGAGAAACGTCAGGCTGTGGGCCTAGGCGGGTGAAGGGAGCGCGCCTCTGCTGCCCACCTGGACACGCAGCCTGCGATGACCAACACCTCAGGGCCACTCAGGCTCCTGCATGCATCCCTTACAACTTAACATCCATTATTTGATTTTCTTATTCATAAAAAATGGAGAAGGAAAAGAAATTAGAAAATCAAAATCATGTAATCACACCACTTAAACATATTTTATAATTTGTGTCCCTCCAGGTTTTTTCTTGTCATGTGTTTTTCCAAACAACATCTTTTCTAAAAATTCCATCATGCCCTTTCTAGGTTAGTTCATTTTCATTTGGCAACATAGTATGGTTACTACCATAGTTTTCAATTATTCTCCTACAACACTGTTTTGATGGTTGCATAGAATTTCAATATAAATCTGTTGTTATTTACATAACCATTTCAGAATTATTGAGTATTTAGATTCTTTCAACGATTTTTTTTTATTTTTTAATGCTAAAAATATTTCCTGTAATGCCTCTTTGAGCATATCCATCAATATTTTTTAGCATAATGTCTAGAACTTTGCACTGTTTATTATTTCTGGCTTACATCAAGTTTCGTACTAGGTTTCCAAGGTACATATTATCAGCATTAATTACATATTATCTGAGGTAGACACAGGTGTATATGTGTGTGTTTTATAGATTGTCTTTTCTTCTTAGTATATTAGAGATCAAGTCCCTAAAATAGTTATAACAGAGTTCAACCATATGTACTTTTGGTTTGATAGTTTGAAGTTCTAAATTAGAATACTTAGAACAATACCTAGAAGCAGTAGATAAGCAATAAGTATTTGTTGATGTGATAATTAGATCATAAGAAAGTGACAACTATAGAACAAGTTCTTTCAGCCATGCCTTATCATAGGTCCATTCATTAATTCTTTTATTTACCACAAATTCTGTGAGACTCTACAATCTGTCACCAGTTCTTTGATTAAAATTAAGTAGTTTAGCTGGAAGCAAATCAGCTGGAACAGCATGATGTGATAATTTTTATAATAGAAGTATAAAAGATGCCATCAATGTCATCTGGGAAATGCAAATTAAAATAACAGGAGAGACCACGACACACTCAGAAGAATGTCTAAGCAACAAAAGAACTGGCAATACCAAATATTGGTGAGGAGAAGTAGCAAATAGAACTCTCCTACACCACTAGTTGCGGTATTAATTGGTATAAACATCTGAAAATTTGTTTGCCAGTATCTACTAAAGCCAAACATTTGTTATCCTTTGAAATGCAATTCTGGAAATACACTCAGTAGACATTTTTGCAGCAAAAAATGCACAAGAATGTTCTCATGAGTGCTATTGATAACAGCTAAAAGTTAGCAAAACCACTAATGTCTATCAAAAGCACAATATAAACACAAATTGTGTATTTCACAATTGAATATCAAATAACAATACAAAGGAATAAACTACTGCTTTGTGCAAAAATATAGATGACTCTTAGAAATAGGATGGTCAGATAAAACATAGTTAAATATTGTTTAACTGATATTCTTAAATGTAAAATGCAATGAAATAGACACAATTCAATAGTGCATGTAACCCACCTATACAAAGAAATCACCTAACAGAAATTCAAAATTAACTAGATGTCCTGTATTTTTATGTCCTAAATCTGGCAACCTTACTTTCACAAAGCACTGAATCAAAGAAACAAGCCACAAAAGGGTGCATGCCGAGTAATTACACTCAGGGGAAACTCAGAGCCAGGCAGAAATAGTTCTGTGGTTCTCAGAGTCTGGTCAGTGGTATGTCTGGGGAGAGGCAGGACTGAGGTGGGCAATAGGGGGACTCGGGGGTGGGTGAAGCTCTATTTCTTGACCTAGGAGCTGGCCACCTGTATTCACCTTGTGAAAAAATGAGCTGCCCATTCCGATTTGTTTGTTTACCTCTTGGAATGTATAATATACAAAATCCGTGTGCCTTTTAGTGTCCTGCTCCTATTTGTGCACCGCAAACTAGCACTCTGGGGGCATTGCTGAGATGGATTACCAAGGCGCTAGGCTGCTGTTAGGAGGCCGATGTACTGACCTAGAATAAAATTTTGAAATGGGCCGTGGTTCTACATTATGGGGGAGAGGGATCAGATGTGCACTTGTTTAGATGCTAATGTTGGCAAGACATCCTTCTAACTGAGTGCATATTCAGGAAGACTGAAGGGGTCTAGGGATAACCCAGGTTCAGCATGGAATGTTAGGTCACTCTCTGTGGCTGAAGAGTTCATGTGTGGCACAGCCCTGAAGGGCTACACTAAAATCTCAGGCATTATAGGTTTATGTACTTATTATGAACAATTTCTGGCAAACAGTAAAGTGTCTTATTTTGACAACATCTTCATTTAATACTTTTGAAAAGAGATGAAAGCAGAAGGGCCTTCTAATTCCCACAAATGTTCCATTTGGGTAAGTGGATGAGGTGCTTAGCCAGAATGAGAGCAGAAGAGAAGGGATACATTTTTATAGGCCAGTGGGAAGGAGAAATAAACAATGACCTCAGTTTACAACTACTATACATGCAGTTCATGGAATATTCGCTTACAAAGGAGCAGCAGGGAGTTGAATATAGTCTCATCTGGGCTAGCAATACACATTTGACAGTCATCGGTGTCTAGGAGTTCACCGACACCGCAAAGACCACCCAGCAAGAGTTGGGAATAAGAAGTGAAGAGGACCAAGGGCAAAATGCTGAACAACTCTGTCATCTCAAGAGTGTGAAGTAGTATCAGAAAGGCTTGCTCTGGCCAGTGTGGCTCAGTGGGTTGGAGCATTGTCCCCCACACCAAAAGGTTGGGGGTTCGATTCCTAGTCATGACACATACCTACATTGCAGGTTCAATCCCTGGTAAGGGTGCATGTGGGGAGCAACAGTCAATGTTTCTCTCTCACATTGATATTTCTCCCTTTCTCTCTCTCAAACAATGAAAAATAAAACATCCTCCATTGTTGGTAAAGAAGGTAGCTAAAAATAGTGCCACCCAACAGGTATGGCATGAAAACTGGGAAAGAATGGTGAAGGAAAACTGTAGAATGTGGGTTGAAAAATTCTATTTGGCCTGGTCAAGTCTTGGTGACATGGTAGGACACACTGAGCAGGTTGACAAAGGGTTAGGAGATGAAGAAGTAAAATATCATTTTTTTAATCTAGATGTTTGGTTATAATTGGTAAGAGAAAAATGGAGCGATAGATGGAAGACTCAGAACAAATGGAGTAATGTTTTTTAGTTTTTGTTTTAAGATGGAAAAAAACTTAAGCATGCTTGGGTGTTGAAGTGAGCCAATCAGTTTAAGAGCTCGAAAAGAGCAAGTATGAAGCCTGGGTAGAGATCTTGGAGAAAATGGAAATGTCTTAGACCCAAAACATATATGAAAAAAAGTGGTTCTTATTAGGCAATGGAACACTTCATATGCTGATACTGGACTTATAAAAGATGCATTTGATATGTGATAATATGAAAGGGGGAAACGAATTCATTTGCAAAGCTCCTATTTTGTACATAAAATTGTGTGGAAGATCATGTGCTAAAAGTGAGAAAGAAAAGAGAAAATGGCTATGTAGTGAGTAGTCAAAGTTCAGAGGAGCTATAGAAGGTAGAAGGAAACTGAAATAATAACAGAATTGCTAAGAGAGATGACCAAACACCTGAGCTTAGAGGTCACCCACTTTCATCAACAGCAAACTCCATGGCAGTGTCATTGTTTCCAGAAACACTCAGCAAGAAAATGTATTGTGATCCTTTGTGGGGCATTCAGTGTATAGAGGACACAAGAACTTCAGTGAGGGGGGGACTGAGGCATTTTCAGGAGAGTGGTTGAAATGATGCCCCAGAATGCAGATGGCAGTGACGCCAATAAGAACTTTTTGGGCTTATAGGAAGGGAGGTCGTGGAACAAGACAGGAGATCAAGATGCGATCAGAGGAAGTGCCGTGGGAGTAAGCAGCGTGAGAGCACAGGAAGCAAAGATGCTGTGGTCAAATTGTCATTTCTTGTCATAGATTTTGGAGATGGTGCTATTCTAGCTAATATGTCCAACAAAAGGCCCCGAGAGTAATTGCTGATGTGGAAGAAATTTTCTGTGCGAAGGACCACACAAAAGAACTATGAGGTTACAGGGAGGAAATGTCCTGGGGAGGTTTGGGCATCCCCCAAATGATGGCTGCAGCTATGTTAGAGGTGAAGATTGTGATGTAAGTGTCAGAGTCTTTGATACCTACTCAGACTGATGAGGAGGTCAGTAGGGGCCAGTTAATAATAGTTGGACTAGTTAAAGAGTATAGCAAAACAGTGGGTGGTACAGAAGACGTGAAAGGGCAAAGCCTA
This sequence comes from Anoura caudifer, assembly GCA_004027475.1. NCBI lineage: Eukaryota > Metazoa > Chordata > Mammalia > Chiroptera > Phyllostomidae > Anoura > Anoura caudifer. Next base: position 99,176 of record PVKU01000435.1, on the reverse strand, counting down.
GAATCAGTGTTATGGACCTCAATTCTTGGAGCATTTTAGAAGTGCATCTTCATCTTGAAGGAGTTGCAAGAAAGTATTACTCTATGGGAAGAATCAGACTTTAGAGAAGGCAATTTGTTCAATGAGCATTCTGCAGAGAGGTATAAAGTACAAAGGAATTATTTCCAAAGCATCATGAAATAGAGGGGTGCTGGCAATGGGAAGATAAGTCCAGAGAAGAGAGTCTAGAACAGCATGTACAAATATAAGAGAAGGGAGATTGCAAGAAATGCCATAATCTAAATCAGCAATTGTCAACCTATTTTTTTAATATCATAGCATACATAAACTAATTGCTAAAATTCCATAGTACACCAAAAAATATATTGTATTTTATGCTGATGTGACAAAAGGTAGCTATAATTTTGATTCATTCACATAGGATGGTTATTGTTGTGTTGGCTGTTGTCATTTTTTTTTTTTTTGACAGTGTAAGGAAAAAGAGGTCAGTGCCCCTGCATCACTACTTTTCATATTAGTGATGCAGAACCCCAGATTCTTGAGTACCTTGGTGGCAAACTGTGGTTGATAACCCATATTAGGAGGATCAGAAATGAAGCAATGAGGCAGTAGTGGTTTGGGACTCTCTCCAATATCTTCTACCATATATATATATGGATTGAAACCATGGATATATATCCATGAAAAATTAGAATCTATATTTAGAATAATTACTCAAAACCTAGGGAAAATTTGCAGTGATCAAAGAAAGATTCAATAATAGTCTTCTAACAACAAGCATTAATAGATCATAAGGTTGTTCCTTATATTGTACTTGCTAAACTAGGAAAGTGAACAAACACTATTTTTAAAATTAATTTCAAAGATAAAGCTAAAACATATTTGAGACTTACCAATTGGCCACCCAGGAAACCCAGTTAATAAAAGACCATTTCATTCAAGAGAGGTAAACCTGAATGAACCTTTTTCTGGGTGTCAATAAAGTGAATCACTCCTCTTACAATGACTGTGGAACAGTTATGATAAAACTTGTTGCACCACCACCACGGAGAGCTGATGAATACGTACATGAGCACATGGGAATCAGAACTTCCTGTCAGTTTGGAAGATTAGGTAAATTTCCTTTAGCTATTCTTTCATGTTTAGGACCCGGCACTTTGAAAATCTTCTATCTACAGGGTAGAATGTATGCCAAAAAGGTACTCGGAATGAAACTGGAGTCTACGGAAGTGATGTCTTCTTCTTGTACAAAAAACATATGCACACATATTCAGATTGAAGAATGAATTCTTCAATCATCCTTGATTAATATAAACTGAACATGTTGCATAACTGGGAACCTTGCTTGGGAAAACAGTTGTATGAAGGCCAACCTTACAGCTTCAGAGCAACATTGACCTAAGCAGCTGGGAGTCCAGGAGAAAAGTTATAATGGAATTTACAAAGTCGGTATAAGTTCATTTCAGGTCAACACAATGTTTGCCTTTAATTTCAAAGAAAGTTGTTTCCACTGGAGCATATGCCCAAATTCAGCTTGCCTAGACTTTGTACTATATCTGATGCATCAAAGAATCTTAAAATATTGATGTTAGAAGGAAATTTGAAAATATCTACTCTCCTTCCTCCCCCTCCCTCTCCATAGATTAAGGTTAGGAAAGTTAAATAGCTTGCTAAGGTCATGGAATGGGTGAGCAATGACTTGGTATATAAGGAAAGAGTTTATGCAAAACTATCAATGTACTTATCAATATACAAGTCATTGTTTCTAGTACTTTGAAAAAGAGAGGATAAATATAAGAAAACTGACTAGTTGGGCTTGAAATGTCTTATTTATTTTATTTGTGCCACAAACTCATAATTGGAATGCTTTGAAATTAGTGTTTTTCTGGTTAATTTGGTATATGACCAAAAGCACCCTTTGCTTCAACTCTTTATGCTGAAAATACTTTCTTCCAGAGGTTAGAGCACTTTCTGGCCTTTGAAAGAAGACTATTTGTATCCAAGCAAACTACTTCTAATGTCTGAAGCTGGAAATTTTTTATTTTTTGTGCCCTGCCATGGCCTTTTCACGTCCTTCCTCATCTCATCTAATGTGCCTTTAATGAACTCAATACGCAAGGCACAGATGATGCCCTGGACCACCCCATCCAGATGTACCTTTGCCACGTGACCCCGCAGTCCATCACTGGCCCCCAAATCCAGCTGCTACACATTGAAATCAATGGGAGCTCATTACAATCCAAATGCCTGGGTCTGGGAATCCATGCATAAAATGCATGCCCTTGTACTTTCAGTGCAGCATTTAGAACACAACTTTACATTAATCTCTCCCACTTTACTCCAATGAAAATGCAGTATTTGTGCAGGTGGCATTTTAATTAACTTAATTTTATTTTGTCTTTTTCTATTTTTATTTCCAAGGTATCAAAGGGGAAAAAACCTCAGTAAGACTACTCAATGCTAAGGTCCAACTAGTAATTAAATTACCATCCCAGGATAATTTGCAGTTTAGCAGTAAAGAAAAGTTTTATCTGTGAAGAAAAAACTTTTAATTTTAAGAAATAAATCTCTTAGTATTTTAGACACTAAAGCAGCCATGGGGTTGATCTTGGGAAAAGAAAAATTATAACCACTCTTTAGGCCAACTCTGATTTTGATGATCCCCAGAGTGATCTTTCTGAATGGTAGTTAATATTTGCCAAGAGTTTAATGTACTTATTTAATCCCATCCTTTTCATCAAATGGATTTAAGTCTACTTTTAAATATATGTAAAATATATTTTAAAATATATAACTTCTCTGATGATTAGTGATATTAAACATTTTTTCATATGTCTATTGGCCATCTGTATGTCCTCTTTGGAGAAGTGTCTATTCAGACCCTTTGTCCATTTTATAATTGGATTGTTTGGGGGGTTTTTTGATGTTAGTTTTGTAAGTTCTTTATAAATTTTGGATATTTACCCATTAGATGTATCAGTGAATATGTTCTCCCATTCTGTGGGTTGTCTTTATTTTGTTGATGGTTTCTCCTTTGTTGTGCAAAAACTTTTTAGTTTGATGTAGTCCCCCAATTATAAAACCACAATGAGATAGCACCTCACACTTGTCAGAATGGCTATCATCAATAAATTCAACAAATAGTAAGTGCTGGCAAGGATGAAGAGAAACGGAACCCTTCTGCACTGCTGGTGGGAATGCTGATTTGTGCAGCCACTGTGGAAAGCAGTATAGATAGACATCAAAAAATTTAAAATGGATCTGCCTTTGACCCAGCAATCTCACTTTTGGGAATATATCCAAAGAAACACCAAACACTAATATGAAAAAATGTAAGCACCCCTGTATTCATTGCAGCATTACTTACAATCGCTAAGATATGAAGGCAACTCAAGTGTCTATCCTAGATAAGTGGATAAAACAACTATGGGAAATTTAAACAGTAGAATACTACTCAGCCATAAAAAAGAAAATTTTACCCTTTGCAATAGCATGGATGGACCTGGAGAGCATTGTGCTAAGTGAAATAAGCCAGTCAGAGGGATCCCATATGATTTCACTCAGATATGGAATCCAATGAACTAACTGGACTAACAAGCAAAATAGAGAGACAGACTCATAGTTACAGAGCAGGATGACAGCTATGGAGGGGAGGTTAGGAGGAGGAAGGATCAAGCAAAGAGGAAAAAGGACTCATGGATGTAGACAGCAGTGTGGTGATTGTGGGCAAGGGGTTGAGGGATCTAAATGGTAATGGAAAAAATACAATAAAAAATTTCAACATATGCATATAATTTATAAGCAAGGAAGAAAAAAAAAACAAACTGGAGCCAAGAGAATGAAACAAAAAGTAAAAAGTTCTAGGTACTAGGTTTCTTAATATAATTCATTCATTCACAGATAGAGGGGATTCACCATTGGTCTGGCACCCAGCTGGGTGGCTATGCAGTGACAGAGTCCTATTGGTTGCTTGCTTCAGATGTCTATTCTGATTGATTGGTGTCCATGCCTTCTGGTAATTTAATATTTTGAATATTACTCCCTAGTGCTGGGAGTATAACAGAGAGAAAACAAACATGGACCATCCCCTCCCAGGCTCTAGCCTTTCAGACAGATAGACATGATATGACAATTACAATAGAGTATGGCAAGATCAAATATAATATGGTAAAAACAACAACAAAAATAAAATAGTAGCAAAGGAAACAAAACAACAACATGAATTGGAAAGAGAGTCCAAGACCATGTCAGGGAAGGTTTTATTACATTTATAAGGAGTTGTTGACATGATCCTTACCGGATTTTAAGCAGGGGAATATGCTAAGCAGAGTTGTGTGTTAAAAAGATCATTCTGGCTCTAGCGTTAAACATCCCCTGCTGCCCTCCCCTGGCCAAATCCCGGCAGCCGAAACCTGGACTGGGACTCCTTTGCACAACAAGGCCAATTCTGTGTGGCAGACCCTTCTGTGTGGCGTGGGCCGAGCTCCTGCTGGGACATGCGTAGGACCCACGCCCACAGATAGGTTCCCTCGTGGGTAATCAGATTTGCAATATACTTAGGCTGTTTTGAGACTAGCTTTTTGCTGAAACTCCCTCACCCTGCAAATGCTTACTGTAACTTCCTAAAATCCATGCTGAGCCTTGCAGGGACCAGTGGAAGGCTGCCTATTCATTTGCTAATGTCCTTCTTCTGTGATGTAATGAGGGGCATTGGCTCTTTTGTTGTAACCGGGATAGTGAAGAGAACCATCTTGGAATGTGAGGAGAGATTATTATTAGAATGAAGACCTGTCACAGAAGAGGCTGTGGCTATGGCTCCTCTTGAGAGGAAAGCCATGATGCCGTCCTTATTCCTCCACCAGGCTCGGTAGTCTGTGTGTATGTTTTAATTCATCCATAATGATGTCGACACTGCTGGCTGGTGTCCACCTCAGTTCTGAAAAGCAGTGATTTGTGCTGTTGTCTGTGCAGCTAGAACACCTGCCACATATCCTCACTTAGAATGAGCCGTAGCCTTCTGTGGGCAAGAAATGTCAACTTCCCTTTGCTTTAATGTCCTTATCTGTGAAGTGAGGTTAAGTCCCTACCTTATGAAGCAAAAACATACAACCTTGTCTAGCACATAAGACTCACTGGGTGCTTCATGTACAACTTCCCCCAACCTGATGGCAGCACTTTAAATGACAGCAATTACTGTCATTTTACCATATTCATAATCTCTTACTGTGCCTTTCACAACACTGATTTTTAGATTTACTTAAAATGTTTTTGCAATTCCTCTTTATTCTTCCCTGTTCTGGTTTCACTTGTTAACCAATAATAATTTTGACTTTTGCCTTTCCTTTTTTGTTTGTTTGTTTCATCAGGGTGAATGAAAGTCTCATTTACCAACTTGTAGTTTGTGTTAACTTCCTAGACTGAATCTCAATGTGTCATCTGCAAGACGGGGGCCTCTCACTATAGGCGGGAAAAATAGGTGACATGAGCACCTGTGTGTCTAACTCAATGGCAAGAAGAGGAGCTCCGTGCAGTCTGCCGTGGAGTATTTCAGGTCACAAACAGAGAAGGAAGTGCTGCTGAGATGCCCCATGACATTGGCCTTCGCTGACCTGAAGTTTTATGCAACTTCTGCAGAAGGGAAGGAAAAACCTGACCTGGTTGAGCTAAGACCTGCCAAACTCAGGGCTACATTGAAATAAATATTTCAGCAGACAAAAATATGGAGGTTATTTGTCCATAAAACTTGGAAAACATTTATGGGAAAGGGCCTAGTGGAGCTCCCACATTTTCCTGTATTTGTCTGAGGTGCCAACAGAGGTGCATGCGGAGTGTCAGAGACTCTGTAAAAGGCTTCGTTGGAACCAGTGGGCTTTACGTCACCGTGGCCGGACAAAAGAATCGGTAAAGACATTATTTTAGGAGTGTTAGGAAACAAAAAAATATAATTTGCATGACCTAGGTTTCCCCTGTAAGACAGTAGCACATGCATAATTTATCAAATACTGAGAGGAAAGGCGCCTCTCTGAGGGGCTGCCCAAGAGTAGCCCCAACCAGCTGACGCCCCACAGAGTTGGCTGCCATTTCTCCACTCTCTGCCTCCCCTGAAGAAACGGCCTTCTCCTTCTGCTTGGTTTTCGCTGGTTTCAGGTTTACTGTACCCGACAGGTCTTCACCGCTCTGACTAGCACTTTTGGTTTGAAGCTTATCTATTTTTTTTTCGGTCTTAGCTTTGTCTGAGAACTTTTTCCTTCATCTTTTTTTTTCCTTTTGAGAACATATGAGTAGGAGCAGGATAACTTAACTCAGAGCCAAACGTGAGCCTCATGTCTACTCTATTGTCCAGCCCAGGATCATGGAATTATAGTCCAGCCTAGTATACTGGACCCAGATTTAGGGTGGAAGAAAGCCGAAACTCAATTTTGGGTGCCAAGTCATTACTCTTTGACGGTCTCTGAAACCCCTTGGAAACCAAGTCTTGTTCCCATTGTAGCAACCACAGGAGCTCTCCGGTCAACGTTCTGTTTCTCCAAATCCATTGTAAATGTTTTTCCTGCAGTGATTGTTTGCCTAACATTTTCCCACTGTATCAGAGGACCAGTCCATTTCCCTGAGGAGATTATTCGGACAGCAAAGCTCCTTATATCCAGGGGATTCAGTTCCCTGCTCTTCACATAATGCAGGATACCCTGAGGCTGGCAATCAAGGCAAATGGTGTGTCCAGTTTAATCTTTGAGCTCTGGAGACACAAAAGTCCACGTTCTATTTCAGCTCTTCCACTGAGACCATGAGTAAGTTATTTTTTAAGTTATTATTAGAGTTTGTAAAAATTCAACATTTACTGAAGTATACTACACATATCAGGTATGTAAAGCTTGAAATTTCATAGAGTGAACACCCCATGTAACCTGCACCCAGATCAAAACAGAAGACCGAGCCAGTCCCCAGCAGGTTTCCAGGGGCTCCCTCCAGGTACTACTCTGAAAAGTAACCCCTGCCCCAACTTCAAACACTATAGATTCTTTGACCTTGAACTTAAGTCTCGGTTTCTTTATACGTAAAACTGGAAAATAAGAGCACCAGTTTTAAAGTATGTAAGAATGAAATGAAATAAAATAAAGCACTTTGCACAGGACTTCATACTGAATAAGTTCTTAAGTAGCAGCTCTTACCATTTACTCTCCTTCTTGCTTGAGATGGGCCTGCCACATGCTTGTCTGATGCATGAAGCAAGCTCCGTCTCTTTCCAAGGACTGAGAGCTATTTTTTTTCACAACCTCCCAGGCTCTGTATTTGGCCAGGGTAGGTAAGGTTGTGACAACGCATGCAGAAAAGAGAAAAGAGTGACTGCAAATACACATGAACAAATGGGGTCCCTCCTGAGAAACACTGGAAGTTACCAAAACACACTTGGTTGCCAGAACGGAGAAGAGGAACAGAGTGAGAATGAAGAGGGTTTTTCCTGTATGAAGAAAGGGAGAGGATCTGATACTAGGCTTCCAAAAGCAGAGACATTACATCCAAAGTGAACAGCATGAGACCCATGGCCATGGAAACTTCTGACTCTGCCGAGGCCCTGGTGGGGCGTAAAGCACAGACAATCTGGTGGCACTTTGGTACTATCAGTTTATCTTTAGGAACAGACTGTGTTCAGCATAAAGCTTCTACTGAGGGCTTACCTCTGTGCTTCCTTGAATACTAATTGAGAGGTTTAGATTAGTATCTACAGGCTGCCTTTACCTCTGACCTTCCAAAATGTCTTCGTCTTATCTCCATCTCCAGGACATTGCCTTATCTCTCCTAATTCTAGTTCACAGGCTTTCCTCCCCCTTTTCAACTATATACCACTCATGGCCCCGTGAAATAGAGTGAGAAATTCTCTGGCCTGAAAGCAGTTTGCTGTGTAAAGATCCTGAGCCTTAGACTTTCATAAAGTTGTTTCACGGTGAACTAGGGTCATCATCTCAGCTTCTGCACACAGGTCAGTTAGTCCTTTCAGGAGCCCAAGACTATTTTAGAGAAGTCAAACATGGTAAACCTTTTTTCTTTGCCCCTAAATCCTTTCCCAGGACAATAAATTAGTTTGATTAAAAGTTGAAAATCATCACAGATTCATGGAAAGCATACAACCTGGCAATTAACAAGCTCTGCACAAAGCTTCATTTCTTCACTCTCTCCTTCTATCAGATTCTGCATTACAGCATAGGAAAGTATGCAAAGTGCTGACTTAGAAGTCTAACATACCTGGATTTGAAATTTAGCTGTACACCCACTAGCTTCGTGATCTTGAACAAATTTTACAACCTCTCTGAGTCTTAAACTCCTCTTTTATAAAATAGGGTTAATAATACTCCTGCACAGTATAGTATCACTGTGAAGCTAAATAAGAGTGTCCACCTGGAGTATCTTGCTGAGCATCTAGCACAAGACAGAAAATAAATATAGCAATTAATAATAATAATAACAAACTTGCTCTGTTTTGACTTGATTATATTTTTATAATGGTCCTTTATGTAGAGCTAATATTAATAAGAGCAAATATTTAATGAGACCTTACAATGTGCTAGCCATTGTTGAAAGTATTAAGTTAAATTTCACAATTACTCTTTGAGTTTGGTATTATTATTTTCTCCAGTTTTACAAATGAGAAAAAAAAAAGATCAATTTACCTGCCTCAAGTTCTACACGAGTAAGAAGTAGAACGAGCTTTGAACTCAGAAAGTTTGAATCCAGATTCCATGATCTTAACCACATATCTACTCACCATGTTGTTCTTCCACTTGTTCTGTTTCCAGAATCAATTTTAGAGCTTGTCCGATACATCTGTAACTGCTTTTTCATAAACCACATACATATGCTTTTGCAATGTGCTTGGGTTCAAGGTTTCGATTCTGGCACATTTGCCAAACACGTGTGAATGGGATGTGTGAGGAAGGTACTTGGTGTTAAACAATTCACATGTAATTTCATTTGTGTTTGTCTAAAACATCATGCTTGTTCTTCTGAATCACAGATACTAACTGACACTTTGAACTGTTCACCTGATGCCATTCTTTCACAAAATGAGCATAGTTTTTCAACAAGTTCAGTTCTAAGGATTGTCTTCTGTAACAGCCACACTATTGAATCAAATTCACAGTATTTGAGAAGATGATTAAATTTCACGTTGATCAGTTCAGGACCAACAAGAATTGTGGCTCATAATGCTTACATGTCAACACTCAAAATATGTTAATAGTAATTCTCAAATAAGGGTAGGACCCTGGAGAGAGAAAATGTCTTCATACAGCAAAGAATTGTTGTTAGATATTCAGATACTAGACTTGTTCCTAATCATAAAGCAATACTATGGGGCAGATGCTCTATGCTTAACTGAAATGACTATCTATGCTGCCTCTTCTCCTTGCTTCTCATAGAGTCTCTTCTCTCTTAATTCCCCTACATCTCAGGTTAGCAGGCTTTTTTCTATGTAATACAACTCTCCACATGAATTCTTGTATCTCTGGATTATTCCTTCACATCTGGCTACTCAACAGCATCTGCTTCTTAATTCTCACCTCTGTTAGCAGCTATGACATTCAACTTTTGATTCAACGTCTACTGGTTGCAATACCAATAGGTGCCAGGTACTCTGCAAGCTCCAGGATAATGCTTGAATCCTTCCCACAAGACTCACGCCATTGAACTGAGATTCTGTGTAAAAGTGTGAACTGCTGTGAAATCATAGGAGTGTGCAAAGGCCAAAGCTCAGAGGAGGGGACGGCTAACTCTGTGGAGGGTAATGGTAGTAAGGGCTTTACAGGAGAGTGGGCCTTGGTGCTGCTTACTAACAGATGCATAGGTCCTTCACTTACCAAGTGGACAAGAACATCTGAGGCAGAAAAACAGCACAAGCCCATTTGTAAAGGCATGAAATAATGTACCGTATTTAGGGACACAGAAGTCGTTTCTGATTTCTAAGGGATAAAGCAAGTTGGAGAGAGCTGCAGGTACTTACAACCTAGATTAAGAATGAACTTTGATGCCTATGAAAAGTCACCAAATAATTCACTCGTTTGCTTATACAAAAAGTATTCTTGAACACTTACTACATGTCAGTCTCTATGATAGGTCCTACAGAGCAAGTATTATCTGTACAAATACCACACAATCCAATGGGAGAGAGACTATTGAGCAAGAAATTATAATAATGTGCTAGAGCAGACAGTCCAACCTAGGCTAAGGGGTCAAGGTAGGCTGCCTGGGGTACTGATGTTCAGTATGAGAGGAGTGAGTAGGAGTTAGTTAAGTGAAGTCTGCAGGATGCAGGGAGGGGAAGAATATCGAAGTCAGAGGGAACTGTCTTCAAAGGCATAGAGGCAACAGGAACCTGGCACTTCTAAGTAACGGAAAGAATTTCAGTATGAATGGGATTGGACCCAGGGTGGGGCTTAGGACTTGGTGGGAGGGGCTGGGGAGTGCCTGCAATGAGAGGCCTAGGAATCATGTTGAAGAGTTTACACTTTATTCTGAGAGCAAAGGGGGACTTTAGAAGGTTTAAGGCAGGGCATTTGAAAAATATTACTCTGGCAGCATTACAAGGACTGGATTAGAAGGAAGCAAAACTAGAGTTGTTAGACTACTTAGAAGGCGGATGAGTGGGAGTAGTAGTAGTAGTAATCATCATCATCATCATCATCATAAACATACTTAGTGGAGACTTATCATGAGCCAGGTAGTGTTCCGAGGGCTTTTGTACTTATTAATGCATTTAATCCTCATGTAGGTACCAGCCCACTTTCAAAGATGAGAAAACTGAGCTATGGCAATATGATCAGGGTCATAGAGCAAATTGTAATAAAGCCAGAATTAAACCCAAGCCACTAGTTTTAACACGGTCTTATTATCCTGCTTAGATGTGATATTGGCATAAATTAGAGTCATGAGAATGGAGAAAACCGAATAGAATAGAATAGAATAGAATAGAATAGAATAGAATAGAATAGAATAGAATAGAAATTCTGGAGGGGAAACCCCATAGAATTAAACAAGACAATAAGAAAAAGATGAAAATTACTTTATTAGGAAGCCACTTTAAGTAGCAAACAATTTAAAAAAAAAACAAAAACCCAAAACTGTGTTTATATTTTAACTCACCAGATATAATGGCTCCCTATTGCTCAAATATTAAATAAATCCATACTCATGTCAGCATTTAAAATCCTCTGCTAAATAATGTTCTCCCTCACCATTTATTAATTAAAACCACAAATGTTTAGTGATGTGTTCAAAGCCAAGTTCAGTGCAAAGTCATGGAAATCACACAGCACCCATAGTTCTCACTGCATAGAACTCTCAGAGAATGTGATCGGGTCCAGTCATGAGCATTCTACATTAATGTTAAATGCTACAGGGCAAGGGCTGGACCCATGTATTGGATCATGGAATCCAATGCACATGTTACATTGCTTTCTTTTTTTTAAGTTTTTAAGATTTTATTTATTTATCTTTAGAGGGGAAGGGAAGGAGAGAGGGAGAGAAATATCAATGTGTGGTTGCCTCTCATGTGTCCCCTGCCGGAAACTGGCCTGCAACCCAGGCATGTGCCCTGACTGGGAATTGAACCACAATCCTTTGGTTTGCAGGCCCGCGCTCAATCCACTGAGCTACACTAGCCAGGGCCATTGCTTTCTTTAGACATTAATTTAAAAAAAAATACATGATAAAAAGGTATTTAAGTAATCTTTAAATTTCAGCAATTTAGAATAACTAATAATAAAACCTGCAATATATTAAACATGTAATATATTCAGATCTAGAGAAAATTGCTGTTGTATGTCTAAAAATGAAAAAAATAAAATACTATATAATGTATTTAACTTTTTAATGGCTCAGTAATAAAAGTGCAATTCAAGATTTTAAATAATGTCTAGTATGTCACCATGATAATTAGCTTTCAAATCCTAATTGGACTGAATTTAAATTACTTCTTGGGGATAATTGTCAGATCAGCCAGAGAAGCTGACAAGATGCTGACCATTTCTGGGTGATAGATTTCGCTGCCAGATCACCCTTTTCACCAGAGGATGGTGTAATATAGTCACAATCTTGAAAATACATCAGCTTAATTTAAAAAGTAATTTGCTAAATTTTTAGAGGTTTAAAATATTAAAAAATACTGGTCATAGACATCAGTTAGAATGTTATAGTCTCTGAAGGAATTAGAAAATTTAAACTGTGTATTACTTTCTACTTTGAAATAATAAAGATTTTTGCTAAAAAAAATAAAAAACTGGAAAAGCTGGGATATTCATTAAGTTTCCAAGGCATTTAAAGTCAGGAGGACGGATTTAATTTCAAATTTAACATGGACTCATTGTGGAGAAAAGTATGTCTGATTGCCCTGTGTTTACTCCTTCATTTCCTGGTGAAGATGGAGAGAACCAATGGCTAAATGACGTTGATCCGGGAGGTTGGCACAAGCACTGGCACCTGCACAGTGAGAGGCTCCGGCGTCAGCGGGAGATTCACTGTTTCGTCAAGAACCAGCTCTTCACTGACATAGATTGTATTTTCCCAATAAGGAATATATCTCCCACAAAAAAGTGTATTTCTGATGGAAAAGTTTGTTTTTTTTTTTAAATCTATTTTTCTTGTCCTAAATGTTAAAGATTATTGCTAAAAAATAGTTTTTTAAAATGATCAAATTTTGAATTATAGCGTCAGCTAGAAATCAGCTGAACTAAAAATAATCAATGGAATTTTTTTACTTAACATATTAATTTATATTCTAGCCTCTCTGTGTTAGGTTTCTTTTGAGGTTACTGATCAGAAGTAACTTAACCAAATAAAAATAAAACCCCAGTATAATGTAGTTCCTCATTCTATGATTAAAGTTATTTTATTGGAAAAAAACCTAATTGTTGATCTTCATGTTTTTTTAAAGCATATAAATGTATTATCCAAGTTACAAAAACCTGGAGTTATATCATTCAAGTACATGGGGAAATTGATGTGAATAACCTCTAATTTTTTTCTAAATCATCACCTGAGTACATCTTTTCATTGCTTTTAGGAAGAAGGGATTGGGGAGAGAGAAACATCAATTGATTGCTTCCCATACGTGCCCAGATGGGAGGCGTTGAACCCACAACCTAGGCACGTGCCCTGACCAAGAATCAAACCTGCAACCTTTTGGTTATAGGATGATGCTCCAACCAACTGAGCCACATGGCCAGGGCTATGAAAATCATCTAAGTTCTTGTTCATTTTAATTGTGACTTATATCAAGAATCTGTGAGGTTAACTTTGGCAGTTTGTTGTAAAGATGTGAAAACCCAAGCTTTGTTTCAATGGAACTGAATTAATATCTTCATATTCAGATGATTCTCAAACCTGTAATCATTATGGACCTAAATGGCTTATACTTGTTAGAGAAATATATAAGCCATTTAGGTCCATAATTGAATACATTTTGATAAATAATCATCGACAAAGTCCTTTCGTGTCATGAATTAACTTTTCCTAATAATTGTTTAAAAATACCTCCCCCCACACAGAAAAACCACTTTTTTTGCAGTCCATGATTTTGCTATATAGCAATAAGTTATTTCTTCTCCCCTGACTCTGTGTCTAGATCTTCACGAAGACAAATGTTTACAGCCTCTGTTGGGTTTGGCTCAGGTCCCCTCTCCCTCATCACATCATTGCAGGCAGGGTGTTCCTAATAAGACCTAATGATGATCTACTTAGAGACAGTCAGACAACTTTTATTTCGTGATGATGTGAACATACTGTGTAATAAATGAGAGATTCCTTTTCTTCTGGCTAAAACCTGGCTAAAGCCAATAGCCCAGAGCTAACTTGAAAACCCGCTAAACATATATGGACCTGCTGGGCCCACATTCTGCAAAATGGTGTCATTGTATCATCATGACTTGACTTTTCTATCAGCTTTGTCGATTAGGACCAACTATAGTACGTGTATAGGATAGAAGTTCCACAACCAACTGTAAAGGAACCCATGGGCTTACATTTTCCCTGAATGAAACAAGGCACCAGAAGCTCCCAAATGATTAGTGTGGCCAGGACCAGGCTTCTGGTCAGACCCATAAATCCAATAGAAATTGGAAGATGGACAAAGAAGAAACTCAGTAGAAGGATCCACAGAGCCACAGCATCCAGAAAGCAGACCTAAGACAGAGAGTCGTGAAGATGAGTGAATCTCAGAGTATCAAGTTGATTAACATCGTTCATTGTTGGAACAGGAGATGAAATAAAGTCTAAATGATCCAGCGCCGGTGCCAGAAAGACAAGCCAGCAGCCAGCAGTTTTCAGGGAACGGCTGCCGAGCTGCAAAGTCGGGGCCCAGGCGCAGGAATAAGAACCAGACAATGACAAAAGCTGGACCGCAAAGCTGAAATCCAGGCCTGGGGACTTCAGGGCTGACAGGACCAGAGCTGGACCCACAGAAAGAATGCTGGAAGGCTGTGTGTGAGCTCTATGGAATATATCCCCAGTCGTCCCCCAGGCCCCCAATAACGCACAACCCTGAGACAGACCAGCAGGCTGGGGCTGAGCAGACCCTGGAGGGCTTTGTGGGAATGACTTCCAGGTTTAGATGAATAGGATGTGAAGGTACAGACAGGCAGTCCAAGTACAGCAATGCTTGGATACCACATCTGATAAAACGGGCCCCTTTTCACAAGTCCTACTTTTCTTTAAATGTGTAAATCCTTTGAAGACTATAAATCTTTTCAGATTTTGCTGTTTCAAGGCAGAAACATACCTTGAACCTTTCCTCTGTTTCTTCCCCTGGTTAGAATGCTAGCAGAGACAGTTTCAAAGGGAAGCTGTGTAGTCCAGAAAGTTTGTCTTTGGTCTTAGCCTTCCATTTATGCAGCAATTAATTTCTCCTTTCTGGTAGAGATTTTAACAATGTCCTTATTGCTTTATTCTCCCCTGGAACTGGGTAAGATTTAAAAGCCTGTATTTATCCTTTTGATTGGATAACTGATTTTAATCTAAAGTTTAGCCTGGCCATGCAACCTTAAATAAGCAGCTTCATTTTAGACAGGCCATTCACTTCTAATTGCTCAAAGACATGAATTTTACCCACCAGGTAAAGGGGAAGTGGGAAGAGCCCTGTGAGTCAGTAGCAGTTGAAGTTGGTTTGAGGTGGGGGAGCGGTGGCGGTACACTGACATTCCAGTAACCTTGCCCCGAATGTGAACTTGGTGCTTGTAAGTTATGTGACAGAAGGGAGAAGATATTCTTTCTCAAAGAGAGCCCATGAGTGACCAGGAAGACTACTTAGGTGCTACAATCAGACTCCTGAAAATTAAGGGCCTGGAGAAAGCCTTGGCCTATGGAAGTTGAAAGATTTTATTTTTATCAAAATACTAAAGAACTCCAAAAATATGGGAATACTCAAATGATCGTATGTCTATACTCAAGAAGCATGAATATCACACATGATCTAGTCCACAGGACGTTGCTTCTGTTATAAGCTGTGGATTCTTTTTGTAAGTCAATGGCCAGTTCCCGCAACCATTGTAGCTGATGAGTAAGTAATCTAATTCAGTAGTCATGGCAACGAGTCAGGGCTTTGAAAAGTATAGTGATTTTTAACCTTCGCATTGTTTATTGTTATGCACCTGACAATAGGTTTAATTTTTAGATATTTAGGCCTTTTCCTTATGTATCGTTTACCCTGAAGGCAGTCATTTCCGATGGTGTTTGGAATTCCACATCTTGATTCTTCTCCAAGAACAATGGAAATAAACAATCCATTTTCGGTCTTTCCCTGTTTCCTTCCTAAGTAAGGCCTTTTCACTAATCCTGGCCCTTGCTGCCCTGTGACTTCAGGTTCCATTCCCACTAGATGTCTTTCTCATCTAAAGCAGCCTGGGAGTGCAACAGAGTTTTGATTCTTGTGTTATTCTAGAAAGGAAAGGTTTAATTTCTTGCTTTAAGTTCACTCCTCACCTCTCCCCTATCCTCCCCCAACACACTCACTTTGATTGGGTAGCTCGTGGCTTTGAAGTTCTTAAACTAAAATGTAATGTCAAAATAAGCATTATTTCACCCTTCAGGATATTTGTTATTGTCATTGTTGTTTTAAATTTACAACTGGTTTTATTTCTAAGCAATGATGCATGTGTTGGATTTCTTGACAAGTGGGAAAAACCTATGATTGTCTTTAAATATAATAAAATCTTTATGAGTACTCATCTAATGATTAATGATGTTGGCACAACATTAATTTTTGTAGGTGAGTAATAACGTTTGTGAATTTTGATTTTTAAATTTTCTCATCATAATTTGGAATCAATAGTTTTTTTCCAGTCCTAAGCAAGCCTAAGTCCTGGGCTTCTCTTGCCTCTGGATAAAACCCAGGCCTGCCACCAAGCGTTGATAACAGGACCCGTGGAGGCCCCTGCAAGAAACGGAAAGGAAAATGCCTAGAATACTTCAAATAAACTGCCACTGTGAGACTTCCAAAGTCTCCTCTTTGAGCTTCTATCTCCATATTGTTATTTACCAAACCAGAGAGTGCACAGCTGGATGAGGACAATGCGACTTCTGATAGGAGCTCCAGAGTCTGATCAGAGAAACCAGTCTAAGCTCCCTTTAGGGCACTGATCAGTTAAATGTGTTTAGTACTTCTGTCTATAGAGACATCGTAAATGATTTTATATTGTTAAAGATCTTTATCATCTGGAAAAATAAATTTCAGATGCCCCTTTTTTTCTTGTCATTATTTCCCCAAATTAATTGTTAAATACACGTTAGAACTTCTGTAAATACATGGAATTATATATTTATTGGCTGTAGATTAACTTTTAAGTTGAATCTAGGAATGTGTAAATTTTCAAAATAATTATAGTTTTACATGAAAATTTAACCGAGTTCACTTTGAAAAATTCCTTAATGTTTGCTTGATATTCTATCTTCAGAGGCTACTGTTCTGATGAAAAATTATATTAAATCAAGAAGGACTGTACTCTCTTTTTTGGTATCAGGGATTTCCTCTTTAACAGCTTTTCTTAAACTTATCATTGATCCTGCCATAGACATTTATTAAAACTGAAAGCCCACACAGATCCAATTTCTTTCTGAGTGTGACATGTGATCCATGAAAGCCATTTTGACTGGCTTTCTTGTTCTCAACAGTTATTTTTTTTGCCCAGCTTTGCTCAGAGTATTGTATTTTATCACTAGCCAACTTAGTTTGTCATACTGAAGCAATATTTTTTTTCGAAGGGATATTTTAAATGCCACTTTTAAACCGACAAAGTTGGTGAGCCCAGAAAAAAAAAAATAGTGCTAAGAGCAAACAGATGTCTGCCCTGGGTGAGAGCTTTTCTCTAGAGACAAATAAACTAGATAACAGCCCCAAGCTGCCAGAGTTTGCCACGGTGGCCATGACCATTGGAGAGAGTGAAATAAACTTACACGAGTCAGAAAGTGAACTTTGAATGCGTGACATTCACCTTGGTTCTGACGTGCTGTGCTCATTTTAAATGCCTGCTCCAGTCATGCTCAGTGTGTATCTGGCACTCTCCCTAGGTAGATAGCCATGCCAACTCATCCAACTGTTAGCAGTGAGGTTAACACACCTGAATCGCTCATCTCTGGCAAACTCTTGGGTTCATCCAGTTTGCCACATGCGTGGTGTTTGTGATTTACTGAGCACTCTTTATCAGAACTTTATAGCTTTTAGAGGCAGTGTGTCACCCCTCAAAAGGGTTACACTTCACTCACGCACACTAACTTGCACCAGCTCCCCCAGAAATGTGCTTTCAGCATCTGACCCATCTGGACTGTGACTGTATTTTCTCATCAGCAAAAGTGAATATCCATTTCTCCTCTCCTTTCCTGAGCTTCTCAATGTCAAGTCATTCCCTCCTATAGAATATATATATGGGGGATGCACAGACAGGAGAGGTGAAGAAGCATTACTTAGGGCAATTAAATATTGTAAATATGGTTTCTACTCCTTAGGATCATGTATCCTGAAACCGAAAAGCGAAGGTAATTTCACAGAGCACATTCTGAAGTAATGTTCACACAGCATTCTACATAAATTTATATTTTAGATACTTTGTCTAATTTTTTTTCCCAGTGAAAACTAGTCAAATGAGGACTAACAAAGCTTACACTTTGTTCTTTTAGAGGATGCCGTACCTTTCATAACCTCCTGTGGCCCAAAGGGTGTCTGGAGTTCGCAGTAAGTAGTCTGTAAAGTGAGTCCCTTTTCAGTCCATTCAATGCTCAGGGGGCTCACTCTGCCTCCTTGATCATTGTACACAGATGTTCTATCTTCATTCTCCCTGTCATACAAGTCTTTTCACCTTTGAATTCATTCATTTTTTATTCTTGCAAAAACTCTTGTAAATGATAGAAAGAAACATTAGAGCACTATACACCATGAAAACATCGAGTTGGGCAGAAAAGATATGAGTGCACCAGTGAATGCACCAAAAAAATTAAAGATAAAATAATAAGGAAGAGATGCCAATAAGTGGTGTAGTTGAAAACCACCTTGAGGAGAGAGAGAAGAGAAAGATCCATTTAAGAAATAAATGAATTTCCCAGGAGCCCAGAGAGCTTGTTAGTGGGGCCATCAAACTAAGAAGTGTTAGCACACAGGAAAAGGGACACCCTGAGGGAGGTACCATCTGAGACCGGTGTTTACATACACATCTACTGTGGTACACCTGCTGTGCCTGGTGCGCATGTAGTGTTTCTTATTCATTGGTTGTATTAATAGAACACATAATTCAATTGTGGTACTGTGCCAGGTGCTGGGGATATGAAGCTGAAGAGATGTGATCTATGCCATGCAGAATTGACTATCTAGGGGATATATAGTTTCACTGGGTTTGAGACATGTCCTTAAATCAAATTTCCAACAGGAAGTCTTGTTTTTTTCTCCTTGTTCACCTATTCAACAAACATTTCCTAAAGGTCTACTTTGTTTTGGGCATTCACAAAGGCACCAGAGTGAAAGCAGGCCATGTGCTATTTTTAAGGCCTTATATTCTGCTGGGACTTGGAGAGACAGCTAACAAATAATGTGTCAGGTTGGATGAATTCTACAGGAACACTAGAGGCAGATAATGTTGTGAGGAGAGCAGGGAAGCTATTTGTGCATGGGAAGGTCAAGGAAGGTCTCCCTGATAAGAGGCTTGAGGGGAACTCAGGAGAAAGAGAAGGAAAAGTTGTGTGTGGCTCTTTTAGGCAAAAGCATCTCAGAGAGAAGTAAGAGCAGCAAAAGCCGAGTCGGGAAAGTGTTTGTTCAGAAATAGCAAGGAGGTTAGCTTGGGTAGAGAGGGCTCAGCTAGGAGGGAAGTGGTAGAGATGACTCAGAGAAAAAGGGTGAGAGGGGTGTCAAGTCACCAAATCCCATTAGGCAGCAGAAACACAAGGAAGCCAGACAGCCTCATGTGAGATCCTGGCAGGGCCACTTCCTAGCTGGGCTCTCAGATGCGGCACCTACATGCTTTGAACTCCTGTTCCCTTACCTCGTGAAGTAGAGTAATAAGGGCTTCTTCCTGGTTATTTTGAGAATTAAATGAACAAATGCACCGTGCTCTGAAACACTTAGAATTGCTCCCACACAGAGTAAATACTGAATAAATAAATATTATTCATCATTACTATCACAATAACTGATGGGTCGTGAATTTCTGTCATCGTCCCCATTTGTATGTCCTTGATATCCCTCAGGCTGCACTGCGTACAATAGCTTTCCTCCCAGGTCAGTTCATGTTCCACCAAGTCATTCTCTCTCTCTCTCTCTCAAACACTGCTATACCATCATGTCACTTATGACTTCTTTTTTTTTCTTCTTTAGGCTTTTTTTAAAGGTTTTTTTTTTTTAGTTTATTTTTAGAGAGAGGGGAGGGAGGGAGAAAGAGAGGGAAAGAAACATCAGTGTGGGGTTACCTCTCCCATGGCCCCCACTGGGGACCTGGCCCACAACCCAGGCATGTGCCCTGACTGGGAATCGAACCAGTGACCCTTTGGTTCACTGTCTGCGATCAATCCACTGAGCTACACCAGCCAGGGCTCATTTATGACTTCTTATAAACTGCTCCAAACATGGAGCTCTGAAAGCCTCTCCTGATTTTGCAGTTGAGCCCATCTGTTCAGTCTCGTTGGTCTGTCTGCTCGCTCACCTTTCAACACACATGCCTCCGAGTCCGTGCCAGTCATCGGAGCCCAGGTTTGGATCACCACACATCTGAACCTGCCCGGTGTCACACCTCCTGGATCCTACCTCCATTTCTAAGTCTGCTCCTTTCTCAAGAGAACCATCCAGAAACTACTTGTCCTCTCCTTTCCTTTTCAACCAAGCCCCTATCATTGGATAATTTCAGTTTTCACATTTTACTGTTATTTGAATTAATTGCTATTGCAACAAGTGTGAATTTAGAGCACATCATAGTGTTTAAATGAAAACTTTCCAGATTGAAAAAAAAGACTTCTATGGGGAAGGGAGTGGGAAGATCAAGAGTTTTGGTTGGTAAAAATATTTACGCCTTTCATAGTTTATGAATACCCAAATGCTTTTGTGATGGTGCATTTTTAGTAGATGCAACATGAAAACAGATAAACTGTCAAACAGAAATCAGTGAGTTCTCAGAGCTTGTGCCAGGAAGAGATCACTTTATAATATAAAACATATTATCTTTAATAAAAACAGAAAGCAAATATGTAACAATTACTCCCATAGCATTTTTGTCATTGTGTCATTTTGACATTACTCCAGTGTGGTTACAGTATTCCTTTTTGTTTTGGCATCCCTGGAATCTTTAAAGGAGAAACCCTTTCCAAAGAAGTCCAGAAAGTTAAAACAAAATTTCAAACCACAATCTCAAATTTTTGCCTCATGAAATACAATTTGCAGATTTGGGGCATCTTGTGCTATTTATGGTGTATATAATACATACATACACATACAGGCTTGAGCAATTTTCAAAGTATCCTTATTTCTAATTTTCTCATTTGAAAAATGTTCTTTAAATGAGAAAGAGGGAGGGGGAGAGAAAGGGAGAGAGGGAGGGAGGGAAGGAGGAAGAGGGAGGGAGAGAGAGGGAGTGTGTGTTAGAGAGTGTTAACCTCATGTTAACCTGATTACAAGCTCTCAGGCAAAGGCCTGATTAACTGGGCTTGAATCTAGTGTTCTCTCCAGGAAACCCTGGCCAAGGAGGCATAGCCAGGTAAAAACCTGACTCCGTGGACACGTGGATAGAAGAGGGGAAGAAAAATTCCCAGGGAAAGATGATGATGATTTTAGAAGAAAAGAAAGGTGCTAGGCAGACCACACATGATAAATTAAATGCATTTCTGGCAAAACCCACTGTTTCTATTATTTATCTACCAGGCCAAGAACAAGAAGGAAAGG
This sequence comes from Anoura caudifer, assembly GCA_004027475.1. NCBI lineage: Eukaryota > Metazoa > Chordata > Mammalia > Chiroptera > Phyllostomidae > Anoura > Anoura caudifer. The sequence continues at coordinate 77,785 of PVKU01000435.1, read as the reverse complement.
CATACTGTGGCATGGGTATTCTTAATAGATTTTACCCTTAGTAACAAACATATAATGCAAGATAAAAATAGCATAGGATTTATCCAAAAATAAACCAAAAATTAACTTTTCTGAAAACAAATAAAATTTTAAAATAATTACTTATTTAATTATCAAGAGCAATTCATGGTCAGAGAAACCTTCTATAATACAAAATAATAATAAATACAATAAAAATATAACCTTTTCCTACTTTTGGCTTCAATTTCTCTCCCTAGAAGAAACAGCTTAGCAGCTTCTCATGTACTCTTCCAGAAACATTTCCTGGACATCTTGCACAGGAAAGCGTATAAATGACTTCACATCAATGTGTATGTGTTTGTATGCATTAGAGGTGTGTGTACATATATATATATATTCCCATTTTTACCCAAGTGATAGCATGGCATTCATACTCATTCATACTGCTATGTGGATACATCATAATTAATTTTTCCAAGGCCATATTGGTGAAACATCTAGGTTGCTTTTTTTAGTATTGCAATGAATAGTCATGTCTCCATATCTTTGCAAATATAGTTTTCTGATACATTCCTGGAAATAGAATTGCTGGCTCAAGACCATTGTCCATGGCTTTATCATCAAATTGTGCCCCTCTTAAAAGGTATCACCACTTACATTCCTGTTAACCAAATGTAAGACCGCTAATTTCCACGCAGACTCATCAGCACAGCATAACATCAATTTTTCTGTATCTCTGGCAACCAGTGGAGTGTATTTCACAACTGTATGGCTCTATTTATTCACCATGTTAATCGCCATAATCAGTGATATCCTCTCAGGAACACAATCACTGCTTCTGTAGCATGTCTTCCCATTGTGAATGTTAACTTTTGCTCATTTCCGTAAAGTGAAAAATTTGTCTCATTCTTCTGAGCGTTACCCTCAATTATGAGGAACAGGGAGAAAGAACCTGGCCTAGAACTTAGACCGTGGCATAGACAAAGGAGTTATGTTAATACCACCTGACACCCCAATCTAAAAAGGCAAATGGTCCTTAAATTAACTCTGTGCCTTTTAGAATTAACTAGTCCTCCTGGCTGCAGTGAAAACTCAAAATGGCAGTTCTGCAATGGGACCGTGTTAAGGAACCATACAAGTGAGATTTGTCTTTTGGATGGGACTTGGGGGAAAAAATAGAGTTTCCTGATTTCAAATGGCAAACTCTGTTATTACATACTTTGTAATTTCAAAGAGCATCTGTCATCATACAAAGACAAATATATTTCCCAAAGAAAACATCTGGTACTTTTTAAAACAAGCCTCAGGCCAGCTCTGCACAAGGAATGGAAAATGTGCTATAGATAGAGTGTTATTTCATGTTGCTTTTCATTTAATCAGTGAGTGCGGAATGTTTGCATTACATTTAGCATCTCAAAAATCAGCTCTCTTCAAGGGCTTGGAGAAATTTAGAGGGTCTTTTTTTTAAAAAAAAAAACACATATGTTTCTCCACATCGTAATAAATAATGTGGACATTAGGTTATGTTAGTCCTCTGAAGAAGAAACTATTTGTTGAGATAACATGTGTTAGGGGTGGGAGGCGCCTAATGCCTGGTGACTTGTAGTTTTCCTCTGTGATGGTTTGTGTTAAATGACTAACGCTATTCTTCATGGAAAACTTCCTAATCCGACAGGTGTCAACATGGACTCTGAAAAGGATCCAACCATCTTTGTCACCTAATGCACATTTTAAAAATCAAACAACATATGGGGACAATTCAGAGAGATGTTATTTGGAGGAATCTCTTTTACGACTCAAGGCACAGACCAGGGTGGGAGTCAGTATTTTTGTTGTTGTTGTTTTCATTTTTCTACAAGGGCTCTGCAAGTGCAGGGTAGAAAATCTTCAAGCATTCATCATGTTTTGCTAGCTCACTCAGAATTAATAGACGGGCTGGCATCTGACATAAGACACATCACTAACAGTGAAGTGAGTCTTCTTTAAGGAATTGAAAATTAGAGCAACACTGCCACTTTATCAGACATCTCAGGTCAGCAAATCTCAGGGAAAGAGAGGTTGAAGAGGTAGCAGTCAATGTCTGGCCCACGGTGCCAAATGCAGAGGGCAAAGGGCCAAGTTCAAACTGGTATGCCTAGCATCATTTGTGCAGCGTGGGGAAGACATCCAGTAGCATAATATGATCCTGTGCATGGCATTATTTCACATGATTTCTTGTCTATGATATGTTCCAGCTTAAGGTAATGTATACATCGAATAAATATGTTCTTTGAATTTAGAAATCATTAGAAATAACCATAGTGAGCCTCAGTGGGAGGGTGGGTAAGCCTGCTCCTAGCTTCCCTAGAAGAGCTGTCATTTCTTGGTGTAGAGGTGGGAGTTTGGACTCTAATTTCTTTTTGAATCTTTTTAGGAGAGTGAATGTTCTCAACAAGCCCATCTGTCCCCTAGTTAAGATTCTCTCCATCCCTTCCTTTTCCCCTCGGAATATACGCTGGCTCATCGGTGACAAGTGTTCTGATGTACAGACGCTGCTTCCACTGTCAACTAAAGCCTTTCCTGTTTACTATACGGTCCTGGACCTCCTTTTGTTCACACTATTTAGTTTGGCGAACACAGCACTTGGCAGTCGGATTCCCCACTTTTCACCCAGGGAGGCACCGCACCGGCAGCGGCCCAGGGAGCAGCGGTACTGGGCTAGGGAAACAGAGAGACATCCTGCCGGGTGATCCTCAGCCTGCGTCTGGTGTCAGCCAGACTTAAGAAGCTTCCTTTTGGAACTCTTTTCGTAAAAGAGTGTTTGGAAAAGATTTTCTGTCGCTGTCCCCAAGTTTTAGGGGATGGGAATAGAGCCTGAAGATAACCGACTTAACCAGCCTGGAGAGCCGCCCTGTCACTCGCGGCTCCCGCGGGCCCTCGCTTCCCTTTGGATGTGGGGCTCAATCGCTCGTCTCAGGGACTCTCCTTACGGATTACACTCCCTTTACATTTCCGCGATTTAGCAGACGCTCTCTTTGCTCCTCGCATCCAGCACCACAGCGCAAACACCGCTCCTCCTCCAACTGCAGGCAGCAACATCAACCCCTTCTGCTTTTCAAAGATTTCAAACAGCCTGTTTTCTTAGCGTAGTTCTCCCAGGTATAACTGCATTTATTCTATTTTTTTTCCATTTCAACCTTATTAAGGGTCCTAGGGTGTGCTCTAAAGTGTTTTCGCTTGTTTATTTTACTTCCCTCCCTGGTGTTGCTTAGGTTTTAGAGCGCAGTGTGCCTTCTGGAAACTTTATAGGAGGGACACTGAGACCGCATTTTCCCACGGCTTCAGGCACAAGCCGATGCCTTGTTTGCATTTAAAGTTGCATTATAGTTTAGATCTTCAGTGCGTATTACCTGGAAAATAACCTTAACCTAAAAAACAACGCAAGTACCTCTGAACTCAGTCCCTAAATAAAATGCACCCCCAGCTCTGAGCCAGCTAACTTATTAAGGAAAACTTGCAGCCATGTGGATTTGCCCTGATGAAAATTCAGAACCAAATTCAGAGATAAAGATGTAACTTCTGGCTCAAATGACAAGATAGTAGTATTTCCCTACAGTCTTTTTTTCCATAGGTAACTACAAAATTAGTGAAGAGATTAGGAAAAAACTTTTGCTGTGCTTAAAAATGACAATATCCTTTATAATACCTGTGGTTCACCCAGGAGATAAGGAAAGCTGGCAGACACACACACACACACACACACACACACACACACACACACACACATGCTGCTGACCCACCTGCAGAAGACAGCCTCCCCTGGTACTTCCATGAAGGCTTGAAACGTTTGGCTTTCTGTCTAAAGAATCAGCCAAGGCCCAGGCCAAGCCCTGGTATTTTTTGTGATTCCGTTACAGAAACGAACACTTGTAAGCAATAACTTCTTGCCGACTGCCGTGCTTAGGGGAAAGGAGCCTGAGGTGCTAACAGATTAGCTGGAGAAAAATATTAAAATAATTAACAGTATTTGTAAACTCCTTTTTTATTGATCTTAGATCAAAAAAAAAGAGGAAAGAGAGAGAGAGGACATGAGCAAGGTAGGAAGTGTGAAGAAGAGGGGAGGACAGAGAGAAAGAGAAACATTGATTTGTTATTCCACTTATTTATGCATTCATTGCTTGATTCTTTGATTCTTATATGTGCTGTAACTGGGGATCAAACCCACAACTTCGGGGTGGCAGGACACTTTCTAACCAACTGAGCTACTTAGCCACGGTCAAAGACTAGGACTCTGCCAGGACAGAAACCTGTGTAAACTCTTAAAATGTAAACAGAACAACGTCAGAATCATCCCAGCGTCCTGGGACCATTAAAGATCAGAGGAAAGAAAATGAAAACCTCACAATGCAGATAACGCTGCAGCGGACCTGGACAGGGCAACAGAATGTCTTCTGGGAAAGGAAAAAACATTTAAAGAAGAAAATACACATAATAGGGAGGCATGAAACATAGGACATGTTCTGGAAAAAATAAATCTCTGTTTCTATGAAAAAAATTCTGGGTAAACACTGGAGCTTTGATCCATGTGGAAGTTAAGCTAAAAATACAGCTAGACAAGGAGGCTGCGGCCAGCACGTGGAGGACCTTACATATCTTGCCCAGGAGTCTGGGCTTTTCCTAGGGGCTTGGGGAAGACCTGCCAGTTATCAAGTGAAGTGGCATCACTACACCTGGATATGAGAAAGTTTCTTGGAGCATGGAAAATGAAGAAGCAGAGAAGGATGCGAGTTTAGAGACAGGAGGATTCTTTACAACTACTCCTGCTTTAATGAGGAAGGGTCCTCTAACCTTTCAGAGAACAGAATGAAGGAATTCAAGTTGAGAGCCTGGGACCTATTTACCGAGTATTAAAGTGAGAAGGAAAAGGCAGCTTTAAAGAGATCTTAAGGAAAAGGTGAAACTTGGGAGATGCCTTGGTAAACTGGAAGCATCTAGTGAGTTGAGTAAAATACAACTTGGGCATGAGAAAGGTCACTGAGAAGTCAGCAGAGTTTAAATTTTACTACTGAAATTTCCCAAGCTTAGACAAATCAAATTTTCCCATTGCATTTGCATGCAGTATTAGTTTTAAGTTAAGGAAGGAGAAGATGGCAGTATTTATTGTCACTGAAATAGGAAATACACAAATATTGTTTTACAACAGAAATTCTATGATACGATATGGTAGTACAGTCTGTATCAGACTGATCTCCATGCTGGAAATGACTATTTAAATGGGATAAACTCTGAACACCAGTTTTTGGAAGTGATCAGAGAACAGCTATGGCAGCCAGAATGTGAGCGGTGGTCAAGATCAGGAGCAAAGAGAAGCGCAGAAAAGTGAGCCTGATACCTTGTGCCTCTGTTTCCCCCAAAGCATTTGCTGATTCTTAAATTACAATATCAGCATATATCATAGACCAGTAAGGATTCACATAGGCGAATATTTCTAAAAACTGAGGAAGCTCAGGAAGGACCAATGAACTATTTTGCTTTTGAGATCACGTAGTCCTCTAAATGGAATCATTGGTAAATGTTCCTTTATAAAGTAAATCAACATGCAAGGAAAACCAAATCATTATTAGCCCCTGAACAAATTGCAAACATGAACTAGGATTGTCAGATCAATTATGAGCTACTCTGTAATCCACTGTGCATTTTTTCCTTTTAAGTGATTCTTCACACTAAATAAGTGTCAAATGCTTAGTAAAGAGCACCCTTTGAAATTCAAACCAATACCATTGATCTTCTCTCAGAAATTTATCTGCTACACAAATAGCTTTCATCTTCAAGAAAACCTCCAATAAAGCAACCTGGTTAAAAGAATTCAAAAGTACTGTTAATTAACATCCCTTCACATTTACATGAGATACTTTTTATAGCCAATCTGTCATTTATCTTCTGTAAGTTTAAATTCAGGTTCAGATGTAGTTCAAGCAAATCCAATTATGTAAACAAGTTACAAAATAATTTAATTTCCTCATGTCATCTCCATGATGTAAACTTATCAAAATGATATGAGCCCAAGGTTGAAGAGAGTAAACTAATCAAATTGAGTTAGAAAAGACTTTCTAGATATATTCAAAATAAGCTTAAGAAAAAATACTGAAATTTGACTTATGATAAATTAGTTACATGGGGAATTCAATCCCACATGCATTTGTCTTTGCCTTGTCACAAAAAGCATTTAAATTTCAACAGCCAAATAAAGCAATACAACACAAAATAGAAATAAGCATAGAAGTGAAAGGAAAAAAAAGAATCAAGGGTGGGGAGCTAATTAGACCCAGAATGAAAGATAATAACGATCTGTTACCCAATGCCCTCTACACTAATAAAATTAGGCTACACATTTGCTCCTGGATTTCCTGAAGCCAGTTAGAAAAGGGAAAACTGATCCACTGCAGATTTCAGGGTTCCTAAGATGGAATCATATTGTTTAGAATAAAATACAATATATTCTGATGTAAATATTAGAAAGATGTTTGTCCCTTATTGTGTCCATGAAGTGAATACCATGTAATACAATAGCTAATGGCACCATGCATGTAATACGAATAGTAGAGAATTTTGTGGCACGTTTCACAGGCTAACAGGCAAAATAACAGTGGACTTGAATGTGTTGTGAACTGAGAAGTAATTTTTTTTTATTTTATTTTAATTGTTTTTCTTATACAGTTTTCTGTTTTCTACTCCCATCCCATCCCACCGCCCCAGCCCTCCCCAGCTCCCTCCCATTTCCACACCCTTTCCAGCTTTTGTCCATGTGTCTTTCATACTTGTTGCTCTTTTTGACATGATATATGCAAAATAGGATTGTGTGTAGGAGAGAAACCACATTTGATGAGGAATAAGGCAAATGCAGATTCCAGTTCTGGCTCAGCCCCTAACTAAATCTGTTACCTTGGAAAGTCACTTTAATTTTCTGGGTGACAGTTTCCTGATCAAAATAACAGGAGAGATTTCTAAGGTTCTTTCCAGATCATAATTTCTATGTTTCTAAGAGAGAAACCACGTGGTTTACTGCAAAATTGAGAGTCAGTAAGAATAACATACCTGGCACTCTCACTGTGTGTAAAGTCATTTTGAAACAAAATGAGAAAAAGTGTTCTCTGTAGAATAAGACAGAAACTGTTCTCACATCTCAGTTGGCAAAACATGAACATATTTGAGACTCTTCTGTCCCTAAAATTTATATATAGGTATACCCATATTGGTGACAAAGATGTACAGGCCATCGACACCCAAATACCCAGCAACTTTTCAGTTACTAATGGGGTTTCCCTCTCAAAGACATATTGAACTTGAGCTCCCCAAAGTTCGGAAAAGAACCAACTAATATTTTACAAGCACAAACTATGTAAAACACTATTCTGGGCATTGTGGAAACTATCAATAAATGTATATGAAGCAATAGTGGGAGCTTTGTTTTCTTTTAGTACCACTTCTTTCATTGCCACTGGTAGGGTATTTAAAAAAACTATTCATTAGATTCTTTATGTAACATAGTGTTGTTCTTTTTAACCTTAGGTAAATAGTGAATGCATCTCAAAAATCGAAATAAGTGCTAAACAAAAATTCAATAAGTTCATTTGTATTTTTTTTATTGAAAAAGGTGAAATAATAAAAGGAAACCTGTTTTAACTCATGTGGCTTCATCTGAGATGGTTGGATTTTTAACTCTGTAGACCTACATAGCAATCGAATTGCAAGTATGAGAGAGCAAATTGTCAGTTTGTCAGCCTAAATATTCGAAATGGGAGAAGCATTTCACCTCCCATGTAAAATCCACATCTTATTTTATTTCAATATGAAAAAAAAGGGAAAACTTGGAGTTGTCCACAGCTAGTATTCCTATATACTGGATGTAGTCCATGAGCAGATTCTAGAAAGAAATAAGCTGGGCTACAGGCACCCAAAAGGAGAAGCTCTGTGTCTTACTGATGTGGCTAAAGAACACATATTCCAAACACATAGCCACTTCCAGTAGTTCTGATCCCTCCCACATTTTGCCTCCAACTTCAGTTCTTGGAACTTGAAGAGATAGGGGCAGGAAGCCTTTGGGTACAGAAGTGAGAAGAAAATCCTTTCATTTATTCCATACAGTAAACTCATTCTAGAACAGGCTGACACCATGTCTTGGCTCAGTTTTAAATCCCCTCTCTTGTGTATCCTCATTTTTACCTAAGATTGTATGCCTTTGTCTTTGTAGACATCAGTCTTCCTCAACTTTGGCCTTCTGATTGGCTTTCCTAGCTCTTAACCCAATTCCCTTATGTGACAAAGTGTTTCCTAATCCTGCATCTCTGGACCACCTACCAAAAGAGTAAGAAACTGGATTTCTCCAACAAACCAGACTACCAATTTTTACATGCATCTGTTCAAGCCACCCCCCCAAAAGAAATCTGCTGAAGTTCAAAGTTGTCCAATAGATTAACTGACTGAAATGAAGGTTGGGATCTAGACTACTACAAAGAAAGAAATGAACAGAAGAAAATATAGAGTAAAAATTTGCTTTCACCCAAGAGGGGCTGTTTCCACTATCAAAAGACATTTACATACCTCTGAGGTGTGACAGTGTATGGGGTTATGAACATGGACTCTTGGGGTCTGTCCCTGTTCTACCACTGACTTCAATGACTGACTGGTTTATTTCACATCCCTCTGTGTGCTTCAATTTCAAGATAGAAGATACACTAGTCAGTAGCATGAGAAGATGGATAAAGAAAAGTAGGAGAAAGTGAATGTGAAAGAGTGGCTAATTAATGAAGTAAGGTTCCAGAGGAGGCAATTCAGGGTAGAATCACATTATCAGTCAAATCATTAACCTTAGAAAGAACTCAGACAAGATCTTCACTGGGGACAAGCCCATTTTGGATAATCTTGAACTAATAAATCAGCAAATGTAACAATCTCTAAGAACTGAATTTCGAGGTTGAGCAAAGAGTATAATAATTCAATACTTGGTGGTGAAAAGTTTACAGACAGTACAGTAGAGATGAATAAAAAGACTAAAGAACAGCAGTATGGATATGGCTAAGTTTAAAGTTGTATGAATCTGTTTGATGTGCTTTTGTCACATATTATTGTCCAGTATTACATGGCAAACTACAAGTAGAAACAGACAAAGAAGGTAAGAGGTGGAGATCTTCCTGAATAGTATAGGCTAGAGTTCCAAACAGAAGCAACCCTGAAAATGGCTGCAAGTAATAAATCAAGGGAGAACAAAACAGAGCTGGTGCAGAGTGAGATCTTAGAGGCACCAAAGGCCAGAGATCAAGGGCGGGTTAGGATCATGTGGGCTGGAAGTAAGAGAGCAAATATTTGGAAGGTTGTGGCCAATGACAAAGGACATGAAGAAATTAACCAAATAAGATTCAAAAGGGTTTTTTTTTTTTTTTTCCCCTTTTCTGAGGATGACTAGAAGTTGAGTAAAGCTAATGATAACTGGACTTGGTGGTTTTGTGCACCTCCTCAGATTCCCTCAGCGGTCTGTTTCTGAAGAATCCACCTCCTTGCACACTTCCAGTGCATTTGCTGGTGCCCTCGTCTAGTTCTCAGAGGACGCATGAGTCAGACTTAAAAATACCGGGCATAACTTGTCCTCATGTCTCACATGCTGAGCTCATCTTTATCAGGTTGTTTCTGGATTGCAATGAAATGCCACACTGCCTGCTTCCTGCACAGCCAGACAATGCAGCATAAAAGTGCAGGGGACTCAACTATTTATGTGGGAACTTTGACCAATGGGAAGTGGGAGTCAAAAGGCCAGACAGAAACATTTCCACTTTTTTGTTCCTTGGTTGATACCTTGAATTATGGCATTCCTTGCCATCCTTGCAAAAAGTTCCTCATGTCAGAAGAACATACCTAGTGAGTACCCTACTGTGTCTTTCTGCAGCTGGCTGAAAAGGGTGGCTAATGCAACAGCCCACTGTAGTTCATTGCTCTGCATCTTTCTGTGCCTTACTACCATTTGCTCCATTGTATCATTGCCCTAAGCTTGCATTGTGTCAATATAGGGTAAGTATTATGATCCTTGCCTTAGTCTCTGCTTTCTGGAGAACCTAGGTTAAGACATGAAGTTTTGGTAGGGGAAGAAGTGTCATCACAAAGGCATATAGGGTCAAAATGTGGGGGAATTACATTCATCAAATAGAAATTCTATGAATCAAATTCTAAGGAAAGTAGAAGAAATGAACATAAGAGAACAAGATGACTTACAGATGATCATAGAGCATCAGCAACTCTCAGAACAACGTGACATGGAGATGTGGTATTGAGTGTTTAGAAGAAAGGGTGAAAAAGCCCTGGTCTCATAGCCCTGAGTTGAAGTGGTTTTACATAAGAAAGTGCAATCATAGTTTAAAGACATTTACAATAATTACAATATTATGGGACAAGGAAAATCACCCCAAAGAACATATGCACATACACATACAAATGGTTTAAAGAGTATTTAACAGTTGAAATATTTTTTTTGTTGCTGTGGTACTTTCTATTGAATAAGTTTAAATCAACTTTTATTACTTTTCTGTTCATTAAATATTTACTCAGGCCTATTATGGGCCAGGCACCTTTCAATGTGCTTAAGATAAATGGGTAATAAAACATGCTCCCTTCCCTGCCCCACAGAGCTTATATTCTAAGAATTGGAAGCACAGACTAAGCAATAGGCAGAGTAACTAAATAAATTATATAGGTTAAGGGTAGTAAGTGCTATGGGAAAAACAGCAAGATACCGGACAGCAAGACTCTGGGAGGAGGTGATGGAGGAACGGAAGTTTAAAATTGTAAATAAGAACGGATTTCTATATGGTGTCAGATGGGTACTAGATTTACTGGAGTGACTACTTCGTAAGTTATATAAATGTCTAATCCATGGCTGAACAGTGGAGACTAATATAATATTGTACGTCAGCTGTAACTGAAAAATTAAAAGTTACTTATTTTTAAAAAAGAAAACAGATTTAAAAAGGTGAGGGACAGAGCCATGTGGATATCAAAGGGGTGAAAAATTATAGGTGGAAAGCATAGCTAATGCAAAGGCCTGAAGCAGGAATAGTGTTTTTGAGAAACAGCAAGGAAGCTTCCTTAGAGCTAGTGGACAAGGACAGTGGCGAGGGACAGGGTCAGGCAGTAACAGAGGAGAGCCAGGTCATGGAATGCTTTGTGATTAAAATAACATGGCTGTTATTTTAAGGAAAATTGGGACTTGCTACAAAGTTTAGAGAAGAAAAGGGCCATAGAGTGATTTCCATTTCATTGGGATTACTCTGGAAATATGTGAAATAGAGATGAGGAGGTAGTAAAGGCCAGAGACAGAAGCAGGCTGGCCAGGCAGCAACTGCGGGAATTCAGGCCCAAGTGTGAGTAATGCAGGTGCCTGAGAAGAGACTGAAGCTGAATACGTGTTGAAAGTAGAGCTTGTCGGATGAACTGATGGATTTGCTGTGGGTGTGAGAGAAACCAAGAAGTGAAGAAATGACTCCAAAATGTTTAGTCTTGAACAACTGGAAAAGAGTTGCCGCCAACCACATGGGTAAGACTTTGGTTAGAGTAGGTTTTTAGAGGAAAGATGAGAGGTTTGGTTTTGAACCTTTTCAGTTTGGTGGGCCTTTTGGACATATGAGAGGGAATATAAGGAGGGAATTAGAGATCTGAGTCTAGAGCAAAGGTCAGCAAACATTTTTGATAAAGGGCCAAATAGCAAATATTTCATTAGACTTTGTGGACCAGATGTGCTCCACAGCTACTCTGCCATTGGGCAGCCAAGGCCAATATGCAAAAGAATGGGCATTACTGTGTTCCAATAAAACTTTATTTTTAAAAAAAGCTGTAGCCAAATTCAGTGTGAGTGCCAAAGTCTGCTAACTCGTGGTCTAGAACACTGGTCCCCAAACTTTTTGGCACCAAGGACCAGTTTTTCCTGGAGCTTCACTTCCCTCCGCTGCTCACCTCCTGCCATGGACCCGGTTAGGGGAGGAGACAGCAGGCAGAGCTCAGGCAGGCTTCCCTTGCTGCCCGGTTCCTAACAGGCCATGGACTGGTGTCTGGCCATGTCCTGAGGGTTGGGGGACCCCTGGTCTAGAGTTTAGGGCAGAGGGCTGAATTTGAGACAGACACTTGCAAGTTATCATTATAAAAATATTTCTAAGGCCTTGCTAATTTGATGTAATAACTTATTCTGAATTTGACATTTATGCTTTTACCCTTGTTGAAAATAGTAATTGCACTTTCTATACTGTATTTCAAAAAGGAGCATGAAAAAACTATTAAAAAGCCAATTTGGTTCAATGCACAGAATATCTGAATGAAAACACATTTTTAAACAAGAACACAACTAATACTAAATATGAGTGCAAAATGTGTTAATATTTAGTCTGGTTGTAATAAGCACATGAAATTGAGCATTTTTTTAGAAAGGCTGTGCTATTTAGCTTAGCCAATTTATAGACACATCAATTTAATATGTCTGAATAACAAGGACTAAAATATATTGTTGTATATCATATTTTGAATATATGGAAAATATTATAGATAATTCGGGGGAAAATAGTAATTTGAACAAAAAAAGAAACTGTCACCTCTGAACTAATTTTTCAAGGCAATCCTGATTTCATTGCCATAGCTGCCTTAGGAAAAAAATAAATAAAAAAAGCTTGAGGAGAAAAGAATGATGTAATCTTAAAGATAAAGAATTTCACTGAGTCAGCAGGATGTTTAACAAACATAAGATACACTCTTTCCTTATCACTTAGCAAAGAGAAAAATACTACAAACAACATTCTTGCAGATACAAGAAAGTGACCGATTCTCAGTACCTAATATTCAAACATAGATACTGAAACACAGTAGTAGGAAAACTGAGAGAAAGCAAAAATGTTTCTTCCTGGTTTAGCTTTGGAGTTAAAACTCTGCAAGACAGTTCGAGGGTGGAGGAAGGGCCTGCTTCTCTGTGACTGAGCCCTTTTAGACCAGACAGCAGTGGTCTCTGTCTTTCTACTATTTTCTACCCTAGGGAGTCTTTTGAGTTTTTTTCTTCCTAATTTCAGCCCCACCCAATAAAATTATTATAGTATACTGTACTCACGTTTATGTATAGATAGATACTACATAAGTTGTTTGGAAATGTACAAGCCATTTTAATATCTCAGACTTTGCCCCAGAAAAACCAAGGCTCTCCCCAACCCGTAGGGGGTGGTATTGCCCCCTTGTCAATGACTGCTTTAAAGGATGGACTATACTCATATCAAATTGAAGTGCTTTAAAGCTTTTTCTGAAATGCCTTGGTTGGCGGGGGTGGATGGGAGAAAGGTGATGGAGGCTGGATTAAAGGGGTATAGAATAGCTAAGGAAACAAAAGTTTATTTAATTAAGTATGTTCATTTTAGAGAAATACAGACAGGAAAATGGATATCAAATATAAAGTAAAACTTTCAGAAGAAATATTCTCATTCCATAATTGACACAATTATTATCACAGCTAAAGATCAAATTAAATGCTGCTTCCACTTTATAAAGCTTAATCACCTACCAAGACCCTTCAGTGGCCAAGATCAGTGTGAGATGCATAATTAGCCTCAGTCAGGTTTTATGAGATAGTCTGTCTTAGTATCTCAGTTTCCAGGTCTCTAGCCAATCTTGAAAAGGGATTCTGACACATAAAAACCATTGCAGAAACCTACTGGAATATAACAGTCTTTGTTATTTCTATCAAAACCATTATCTTGAATTCATGAAGCAGTCTGTCTTTGCAGAGAAGATAGTGGGTTTAAAAGCAATAATTTTAAGGCAGCCTCATGGCTTCTTAACCAAAGCTTTTATCCATCTTCCCATGTTATGTTTGAGGGAGAGAGAGAGACAAATGAGGGAGAGCTACTCCCGAGGGCTGAAGAGGCAGCAGGACTGATGGGATCTAGAGAAACCTTGTGAGTGAATTCTGAGAAAGACAAATCGAGTAACATTCTGATTTAGTTTCTGTAAAAAATAGGTGTTTGCCATCAGTATGGTAAATTTTGATTATCTATGTCTCATTTACATCCTATGGACAGCTAAAAATTTATATGTGCTCTATAATATTCAGTGTTATATGATCAAAGTTTGAATATGTTATTTTTTTTTAAAAAAGCTGTAGCCAAATTCTTACATAGAAAGAATCCTTACTTGCTTACATACAAAATTTGTTTTAATGAAAATAAAAATGTATTTGGGCCTCAGGTTTTTATTCCAATAACTCCTTAAACACCCAAAGGATTTTCCTCAAAAAACAACATGCACTTGTCAGAAGAGCTACCACCAATTAATCAACAAAGAACGAGTGTTGATGAGGCTGTGGAGAAAAGGGAACCCTTGTGCACTGTTGGTGGGGATGCAGACTGGTGCAGACACTGTGGAAAACAGTACGGATGTTCCTCAAAAAATGTAATATGGATCTGCTGTACGAGTCAGCGGTTCCACTTCTGGGTATGTATCTGAAGAAACCCCAAACACTAATTTGAAAGAGTATGTACATCCCTACATTCACTGCAGCATTATTAACAATAGCCAAGATATGGATGCAATCCAACTTCCCACCAATAGATGAGATGATAAAAAAGCTGTGGTACATACACACAATGGAATATTACTCAGACATAAAAAATGAAATCTTAATCATTTGCAACAGTGTGGATGGACCTAGAGAAGGTATTATGCTAAGTAAAATGAGTCAGTCAGAGAAAGACAAACACCATATGATTTCACTTGTATGTGGAACCTGAAGAGCAAAATCGACTAACAAACAAAATGGAGACTCTCAAATTCAAAGAACAGATTTGATGGTTGCCAGATGGCAGGTGGGTTGGGGGGGCTGAATGTGAAAGGTGAAGGGATTAAGAAGTACAAATTGGCAGTTACAAAATAGTCCTGGGGATGCAAAGTACAGCAGAAGAAATGTAGTCAGTAATATTGTAATAACTATGTATAGTGCCAGGTAGGTACTTGAAATATTGGGGGAAGCCTTTGTAAAGTACATGACTGCCTGCCCACTATGCTGTATACCTGAAACTAATATAAAATAATGCCAAATGTAAATTTTAATTCAAAAATAAAATAAAAAGAAAGAAAGTCAACATGCCCAGATAGAGCTGCATGCTGTTTTTGTCCAGAAGCAGAGAGGTCGCAATGTGATAACAACATGTAATGGCACATAAGGGAGTTAGAAGAAGTTCATGAGAATGGAAATAAAGAAGGAGGTTTCTCCCCGTTACCCATCAGCCACATTTCTGGTATTTGACTTCTTTGGAACTCTTCTTATGCAACCATATCATACAAACAATGCCACTGTTTTACAAAAAGTGAATAACTGAAAACAATTGTGAATTATAGCTTTGAACTAATCTCCATTATTAGAAGATTAATGCTTAGCCAATTCTTAAACTCATTTTAAATTTCTCAGGAGAGGCAAATGTTTAAAGCTACCTCTCTCTCATAAATTTTCAGTCTATTAGTCCATTCGCTCTAGTGTCCATCCAAGCCCTATTCATCCTTATAGACCACTTTCCCATGCCACTCATTGGCTTGAAACAAGTGGAGTTCAGATTGGTACTTCCCAATCTGAACTCCACTTAACCTTAAAAGGGAATCTCCATTAGACCCTAAGTTGTGCCCCATGCCAGCTTGTCTGCACACTTGTGGTACCCTAGTAAGCCTGCTGGGAATCAATACACATGTTTCATTCAGGTGCCCCAGGGAGATTTCCTTCCGAGGGAAGGGTGTGTCAGGCAGAGAAAATGGCCCAAGAACATCTCAATGGTGAGTGCCTCCTAGTATCTGTGAGTCTTGTTCACAGCCTGGGGTTGCTTCTGAATATTAGGAGAGATGAGGCTGAAAGTAAAAATGGAAGGAACTGTATTCACTGATAGTTCTGGGAGGCACTGAGTCACAAGGAAACACCACACTTATTTCCATTAGGCCAAAGAATAAAGATTCTCTTTGAATACCTTGGGTTTAGTGCAGATGAAGTATTTAATAAGTATAAACAAAAATAATGAATGGATGATTAGATAAATAAGTACATGAATTCCAGAAAATATACTCAAACTCTATGATATGAATGTGCTCAAATGCCAGTAGCTTTTTAAAAAAATTAGCATTATTTTGATAGTTCATAAACAAGTAAAATTCAATATAAACTAAAAACCTCCACCTATGTTTTTTAAACAACCAATGACTTTTCTCTTAAAGCATTAATATTTTGATTAAGTCCATATACAGCATTTTGGTACATCCCCATAAAATTAGAATAAAAGATCCATTCAGCAGAAATAGCTCAAAGAATCATCTTTCTCTTGGAATTTTCAATTTCTCTCATTCTAGATGGGAAGGACCATAAGTTCAATCTTTCCCACAGTCCTTCAAGGCATTTACTTGACTGTCTGGAACACCAATTTTCAACCAATGCACTGCAAGAATTTTTAAAACATGCAGTACCTGACTATCTAGTCAGGGGGCACTGACCTCTTTTCCCTTGGATTGTCAAATTAAAAAAAAAAAAATGACAACAGCTAATGTAACATCTGTGGTAAATGATTCAAAATTATAACTATTTTTGTCAGATTAGCAAAAATATAACATATTTTTTGGTATGTCATGGAATTTTAGTAATAAGTTATGTGTGCCATGAGATGAAAAAAGTTGAAAATCACTGGTCTAGAATATGAAGGTCAAAATATTTCCAAATCAGTAAGTGACCAAAAAAAAACCAACTCTCAAGTAGAAAATTCCTGGAAAAACATTTAAATGTCCAATATAAGTTGCTACTTAATATAAATTCAATGTTTAAAGAGGATTTCAAAATTCTTGTTTACATGTTACCCTTATTCTCACCCCACACCCCACCCAAATGCTTTTTTCTTTAGTTGGTGGTGGGGAGACAGTGGGATCTTCTTATCTTTACTTATAGGCCTGGAGCCTGGAATTAGCTGCTATAATTAATCAGTTTAATGCTCATATTGATTTTGTCTGTCTTCCAAAATTCCAGTGAATTCTAAGTGTATTTCTAAACAAATCCAATAAACAAATATTTTAACCTTATTGTTAAATATTTGTTCCACACACAATGATTTAGTGTGTGCTTGGATAATAAACATGTAGTAAATATAGTTATCTTATAAAAAATGATTAATATTTATCTTCTATATAAACTGTGTCTGTAATTATAATTTGCAAGGGTCTTAAAAGAGAGTATTAATATTGCAACAAATCTGGAAGAAAGAAGGAGCTCAATATGAAATATATTTGCATCTAAATTACCCTTAAATGAAATTAACTATGATAATTGAATGTTATTAAAATGGTATAGGATGAATAATTTTAAAAGCTGCCTAATTTCATAAGGAAGGCATATGTATTTCCTGTTCTGCTCTCTAATTATTACAGAAGGTGAATTTAACAATGTCAGTCAATGTGGAATTTAAGTCTAAATTTTACTTATGATCATTGTCAACGATGTATTTCTGTATATTGGAGTTCAATACTAAGATTATAAAATGCACACGCTTATGATTGAAATTGGTGAGCATGTTGACTATGACATGAGAATGACTCAGGGTACCCTCAGACAATAGCCACTTTGTCTGTGTCCAGTGTCTCATGGTTTCCATCACACAGCTGCCTATGGTGTGCGATGAAATGTAGCCAGGATATACCGAAGCTAGAAATGCCTCTGTTCTCATTAGAGTAGGCAAATCCCTTGTGCAGTAGAGTCCTATCACTTTCATAATCCTAGTAAACCACAAATAAAATAAATAGGGTCTACTTCAAGTCATCTAAGAATAATGTTAATATGCTGCAGTAATAAAAAGAGGAATTATATTACTTGCCAATGAACTAAACACCTGCTAGATTTCTGAGGTTTTTTTTTTTTAATTAAAAGAGTACACTGTATATAATATTTTGGAAGCTGAAACACCAGTTAGTCAAATGCATATGGGATATATTTATCTTCTAAGTGACAGAGCTCAGAGAGTCAGGGCTCAAGAGTCAAATGTATTAGAAATAATCTGACATGGCTATCAATTTAAATAACATTATCTTCTTTATCACTGGCCTCTAGTCTTTTCCACAGAAGGAATTGCTTCAGCAACTATCAAACTAAGTTATTCTCACTACTGTAAATATGCTCCAAAATTATAATCAATAATTTTAGTTTTAATAATTATGTTAATGATTATGGCTTAGTAAATAGCCTAGAAATAAGTTGTTTTCCAGAATTTAACACAGTATTCAATCAAACATATGCTTATCAGCATGTGAGACATTGTTTTCCATTAACTAGAGGAGTATTTATAAATACTGTTCATGCAGGGTTTATACATAACTATTAATACATTTCTTAGGAGCAAATAAAGTTTTCTTTGCAGCACCAATCTTTTCCTTGAGGCTCTCTGCTGAGCTTTGTGTTGTCCTTTGCTGAATTTTCCAAGAAGAGGAGGAGAATCTGGTACCAGAAAATGTATATTGTTCCAAAGAGACACCAATATGTCTTCCATCAGGAATGTCCTCATCTGAAATATCCTCTCTGCAGTTGACTGTTACTAGGTAGAAAATTCTAGTGCAAGTGTTTCTGGGAAAAGGAAGTAAAGGCACCACAGGGAAGATGAAGAGGTTTTTTGCCTTTTGTTCACCTATGTTCTCAGTTGCGGTAGAAAGTCATGGAGACTTCCCGAATCAATATTTTTTTAATTCAAAAAATCTTTGTTATTAGGACATGGTTGATGTTATTTTTCTTGATGTTATTGGGACTACTGTCCAATAAACCTCCATCAAAAGTCAACCATGTTTCTTCTTTATCCATTCACTCATTCATTTATTCATTTCACAAACATGGACCCTGCTATGAGAGAGTGAGGAGTTAGTATCTCTGACCAAGAAGAACTCACCCTCACCTTCCTTTTCCCCCACAATCTCTCTGAGCAGCCCCAGTGTGCTTTTAGGAGATGAGGTGAGTAAGAAGTAGTGATGACACTCTAAGTCTCTCAATGTGTTCCTGATTTGTTCAATCCAACCACAAGACATGTGTTTTAAAGTAGTGTTCAACTTTACAGTCACCTCCAGGAAGCAATTCTGAGAATTAGCACCATATAGCTTAAGAAAGTAACTGTTTTTGATGCTTCAGTTAAGGGAGCCTCAGAACTGAAACTGTCATTGATAACAACTTGGGTTTTGCAGCAGGGTACCACAGCGGTCTCCTTCATGCTCTATTAGCCATATCTTCCGGCGCATTCAAGGTCAAGTTCTCACCTGTTACTTTAACACTCGGACTTTAATATGCACAGAACCACTGCGGGTCTTGTTAAAGATCCCTGAGCTCCACCACTTAGGAACTGAATCATAGTCTCTGACTTTTTAGTTAGCAACACTAACTATTCTCATGCACAGCAAGGTTGGAAATCCAGACCTAGAGAGAAGACTGCAGTGGCCACTTAATTCCCAATTATGTTTTTTTAATCTACACCTGAAGACATGCTTGTGGATTTTAGAGAGAGAGGGTAAGGAAAGGAGAGAAAGGGACAGAAACATCGACCTGAGAGTGAAACATCGATCAGTTGCCACTCACATGTGCCCCAACCAGGAGCCAAACCTGCAACCCAGGCATGTGCCCTGACTGGGAATTGAACATGCAACCTTAAAGTTTATGGGACAACACTCCAACCCACTGAGCAACACCAGCCAGGGCCCAGTTATGTTGTTAGTCCTTTGTCTAATTTGCCTTACATATTTTTGCTGAAATAATCTTCATGAAATTCATTAGTGGTCCCCTAATGTCTAGTGAATTAAGTAAAATGTTTGTCTGACTTTTAGGGATTTCCAAAAATGTAAACCAACTAAATTTTCAATTTGTCTACTTCTAACCTACCCAAAAGCTATTCAGGATTACTTTGTGTTTCTCAGATATTCACTTTTTCTACCTCTGGCTTTGCTCATTCTTGTCTCTCTTATTAAATTCTAATCGATCCATTTAATCCATCCCAAATGCTCCCTCCTCAAACCTCCACCTGGTTCTCCAATCAGACACAATCTATCTCCTTAGTCTGAATTCCTCAATCCTTCTATACTTATGTTATGATAGTGATCATATTTTACCTTAGGATTAATATTTACATTGAAATAATGCAAATTATTAGTTACATTTGTACCTGCCGTTGTCTCTCTAAATAATAAAAATCCTCCAGGTAAAAATGAATTGGTGGCCCAATGTGGAAGGAAAGCAGAAATTACAGATGCTAAAGGAAGACAAAGATTTTAGGAGAGAATTGAAAGGCAGTAAGAAATAAATTGCTGAGAGAAACAGATAGGGGTAAACCAATGTTTATAACTGAAGAATTTGTTTTAACATCATTATAAGACTATTTTTCAAAATAACTAAGTTTTCACCTCTTAAAGTTCCTGCATTTTCCCTGCAATCTTAATAAACCTAAAATACTAATCATGAGATGTAATTTGAGGAATTGAAAGCTTCAGGGGGAAATTATGTTTTAAAAAGTGGAGAGATTTAAAAACAAAAAAACTAACAAAAATATTTTATAACTTACCACATAAATATACTTTTAGATAAAGTTGAGCTTCAATATAAATCTTTAAAATCCATATTTATTAGCATTTATTTACACCAAGGTTAGAGAGCATGGAAATTTGGGGAGTAATGTCCCACCTTGGCATTGCTAAAGGTGCTTTTTTTAATGGAGAGAAGAAATGTCATTGGATGTGGACCAGAGGATATACTCACCAAAATGTCTGTATTCCTCATAACATAAACACTGCATACTGTATGGATTTTCTATTGCTCCTGTAGCAAGTAACCACACATGTATTGCATGAAAACAACACAAGTTCATTGCCTCACAGTTCTACAAGTCAGTAGTCCAGTACAGCTTTCTCTCAACTAAAATCAAGATGTACTGACAATACCAATTGCTGGCAAGGATGAGGGGCAACAGAACTCTCAAATCATTCCTGCTGGGAATATAATATGGTAGAACCACTCTGAAAGATAGGTTGCTGGTGTCTTACAAAGCCAAACGTACTCTTACCATACAGTCCACGCATATAGATCATGCTCCTAGGTATTTACCTAACAATTTTTTTTTCTGTAAATTGGGCCTATGCACTGTTTTTATTTTTTAGACAGCTTTACTGAGATATAATTGATATTTAACTGCACATATTAGATAATTTGATGAGTTCGGATGTAAATAAATATTTGTGATCCCATCACCGTGATCAAGGTAGTAGACATCCCAACACCTCCCAATGTATCCCTTGTCTCTGTTTGTGTGCGCATGTGCATGGTAACAACATCTAACATGCATTGAAGTGCATAACATGTACACTTAACTGTAAGCACAGTGCTGTATAGCAGATCATGAGCATTTATTCATCTGGCACAACCAAAATGCTGTATTCATTAATTAACAACTCCCTATTTGCTCAACCTCAGCCCCTGGCAATGCTACTGTATTTTATGCTTCTATGAATCTGACTACTCTGGATACCTATGTAAGTGAAATGACATAGGTTTGGAAACATTTTCTCCCATTCCATAGGTTGCCTTTGCAATACATCGAATAATTAACACCAGTCCTTCTCAAACTCTTGCCAAGAATTTAAAGAGAGGATAAACCTTCAAACTTATGGGGCCAGCATTGTCCTGACACTGAAGCCAGACAATGACACCACAAAAATTGTTGTTCAAGTACAGTTGTTTCCATTTCCCCCCCCACCACTCCCCATGTTAAAATGGTAAGTTTTATGTGTGTTTACTACAATTTTAAAAATAAAAAGCTGATATTTAACCCTTAAAAATGCCACAAAAAAAAGAAAATTGTGGGTCAATATTCCCGACAAAAATAGATTAAAAATCCTCAACAAAGCACTAGCAAGTCAAATCTAGCCACACATTAAAAGGACTGATCAAGTGGGATTTATCCCTGGGATCCAAGGATCTTCCAAATTATGCAAACCAATGTGGTATATACCACATCGACAGAATGAAGGATAAAAAATGAAATATTCATATCAGTACTTAGATGTAGAAAACGAATTTGACAAATTCCATACCTTTTCATGATAAAAGCTCTTAACCAATGAGGAATGAAAAGAAAGTACCTCAACATAATGAAGGCCATATAAGACAAGCCTATATGGTTAACAACATACTCAATGGTAAAAAATTGAAAGCATTGTTTCTAAGATCAAGAGTAAACAAGGTACCTACTCTCACCACTTCTATCCAGCATAGTACTGGAAGTCCTAGCCAGAGCAATTAGGCAAGAAATAAAGACATCTAAGTCAGAAAGGACCAGTTAAAATGATCTGTTTACAGATAACATAATCCTATACACAGAAAGCTGTAAGACTCTACCCATAACTTTTAGAATAAACAAGTTCAGTGAAGTTTCAGTATACAAAATCAACATACAAAAATCAGTTTCATTTCTATATACTAACAGTGAATCATCTAGAAAGAAAATTAGACCCCACATTAGATCATACCAAAAAATCAACTCAAAGTGGACTAAAGATTTAAACAGAAGACCCAAAAGTGTAGAATTCCTAAAACAACACATAGGAGAAAAGCTTCTTGACATTGGTCTTGACAGTGATTTCTTGGACTTGACACAAAGCACAGACAACAAAAGCAAAAACAGATGTGGGAGCACAAATGAAAAAGCTTCTGCACAGCAAAGAAAACAATCAACAGCATGAAAGACAACTTACAGGATGGGAGAAAATATTTGCAAAGCATATATCTGTTATAAAGTTAATTTCCAAAGTACACAAGAAACTCCTTCCTAAAATTTAATAGCAGAAAAAACAAAAAGGACTTGAGCATTTACCTAACATTTGAAAACTTATGTCCACAAAAGCACTTACATGTGGATAATTTTCAGTTTTATCCATAACTGCCAAAAATAGGAAGCCACCAAAATGTTCTTCAGTAAGTGGATGAGGGGAAAAAAGCTGTCTATCCATGCAATAGGATACCATCCAGTGATAATACATAATGAAGCCATGCAGATACATCAATAAATCTGAAATGCATATTGGTAAGTGAAAAAAAGCCACTCTGCAAAGGCTGTATGATTCTATTTATATGACATTCTAGAAAAGGTGAAACTGTAAAGATAATGAACAAATCAGTAGTTGCTAGAGGTCAGAGGATGTTAAACAGGTGTAGCACAGGAGCTTTTAGGGTGATTAAACCATTCTATATGCAAATGTAATGGTGCATATATTCCATTCTTCATAGAATTTTACAGCACAAAGAATAAACCTTTATATATGCACATTTTAAAAATCATTTAAGAAGCCTCAAGATCTGAAGAGTAAATGCAGAATGTGACAAAAACATCTAACAATATTACAAGTGTATGAAAACCCTCACTGAAAAGGGTGGAGAAAAAGGGGCTAAACTGAGTAATTTGAGGAATAAATAGATCTCTAAAACTAAATTCAAAAGGAAGTATACGTAAGTACTGTATTCTAGCTGATAAAGTCGTTACTCGTAGGAGTATGTGTTAATGATTTTGAAACCACTACATATGTATACTGAAATTGAACAATTAGCTGAATTGATATGGGTGGTGGGAGCCAGTTTTCTCGCTGTAGTAGGAGGACATTATAGATATGCAACAGGAGGAGGCTAGAATGATCCAGGAGGTAATGGATTAGAGTTGGAGACATCTATATAAACTCATTTTCAGCTTAATATCAATAAACATGGTTACATACAAAAATATTTATAGGTATGTATATATACACAGGTTAGCATATACACAGATATTTCCTTACTCTGCTAGCTGAGGGGGCCTAGAAGCAGCGACCCTCCGATAGCAATGAGCGCACCTAACACTCAGATTTTGGTTTACACCATTCACCAATAAAAGTGACCAGAGCTTATTGGTGGGACAGGGAAACTATTTTAGGACTGGGGCAAAATATATGCAAAATGAATCTGGAGCATCTTGTAGTGCCAGAAAGCAAGGACAAAAACAGACAAAAATAAAACTAACAAAAACATAATAATGTGAGTGTCTCAAGGGGACAGAGGCGCAAACTGGAAGAACTCCCAATGGCCAAAGCTAGAGCCACTTTAGCAACAGAATAAAGTGATATTGGATTTACACCAAAGTATAAATACGCAAGTCCGTTTAAATAAATTATCCAATAATTAAATGGAGAATAGACGACTCTGTACAAAAGAATTCCAAATAACTTATATAGATACCCCATATTGAAGGAGGTGAAACATCACTCCCTGCTCCTTGTGGACAGGCTGTGCATAGTGACTCCCTTCCAAAGACTACAGTATGGAAAGAAGGAAAAGGACTTTACCACGGAGAAAAGAACAAACGTCACCTCCCCTGGGTGATCAAGGGTAACATCAGCAGTGGTAACATATGTATATGTGTGTGTGTGTGTATTCTCCTCAATATGTAATGAACTGGTGTTCTGCTCAAAAGCCCATAACCACAGTCTACTAATGAGACAAATATATTAGGCCATGTCACTGGACATAGCTATCGTCTCCCAGCGACCACCACAGCTACCATTACTGCTGTTAGATGGTACTCTCCATCAGGCTGTCTGTCAAGAGGGCTAGACAGGCCCTGTTCTGATTCTCTGTGACTGGACAATACCATTGAACAAGAAAGGTCAGAGATGATGGGAGGGACAAACATGCAATTTTCACTGTAGCTTCTATACACAGCTGTGCTCAGAAATCATCAGGTCCAGAATGCCCCCGGACACTGCTCACCCGGGCCCCTCTGTGAGGCCTCAGATGAGTTGCACTCATGATAGGGGGCAAATCCAACCCAATGGGTGTTGGGAATGGGAACAGGGGCAGAGAGTGTAAATTTTTCTTTCAAGAAGTTTAGCTCTGACCCCGCAATAGGCAGAGTCTCACATTTTCTCCCGTGTGTCATAGCATGTCTCACCCTGACAATTTCCTCAGCAGCTTCAAAAGCATCTGCCAGTGAAAACCCAGCTCAGAAGTCAACAACCGAGCAAATGTCTCTCGACATGGAAAGAAAATCAGGAGACTTTTCTCCTTTTTTTTTGCTCCAGAGAAAGTGGCCTAAGAGAGTTGCATTGTTAAGTATCATAAACTTTTGTTTCATTTGGGAAAGGAGAACAGTTGATATATTCATTTTCTATTGCTGCTGTAAAATTATTCCAAATTTGGTGGCTTGAAACACCATGAATTTATTGCCCAAACTTGGTGTCACTAGGCTATGGTCAAGGTGTTGGCAGGCCTGAGTTCCTTCTAGAGGCTCTGAAACAGAACCCATTCTCCTGCCTCCTTTAGCTTCCAGAAGCTACCTGCACTCCTTGTCTCCTGGCTACCTTTCTCCATCACCAAATCCAGCAACAGTCTTTCTCACTCTGTCCTCTCTCTGATGGGGAAAGCTCTTCACTTTGAAGAGCTCATGTAACTAGACTGGGCCCACCTGGACAATTCAGGGTACCCTCACCACTCCAAGATTTTAATGTCAAGCACATGTGCAAAGACCGTTTTGCATGTAAAATAACATTCACAGGTTCCGAGAACAAGAGCATGGGCATCTCTGGCAGCCATAATTCTGTTTATCACACCTGAGAACTGTAGACTTATACACCTCTGTAGTTACTCAATAGTTATTATCTCCCATGGACATCCCAAACACATAATCTCAAAAACTAAATTAATCTTCTACCATATGTATTTCTTCCTTGACTGGGGATGTCTCCATCCAACAATCTAAGCTTGAAGCTGAAGAATGTTTTTTCTGTAACCCCTCAACAGATTGGTAAATCTACTCCTTTTAATTCCTAAATATTTCTTCAATCTTTCCTTGCTCTGCACCTTTCCTTACCACTAACTACACTTGCATTTTTGTGTATCCCCGAAGAGAGAGTACTTCTTGATTAACGGTGTCTTCTTGATTAACGGCACTTTGTCGGTGGGGCTTCTGATGTGCATAAGGACCCACAGTGTCTGCCTCAGTGGAATTCACAGTCAGCCCGGAAAACACACATTAAACAAATAAACGTGTGTCATAAATGTCCAAAAGGAGGATTATTACATTTACTACCAATCTTTCCAATCATCTACCCCTTGTTCAATTTTCAAGAATTGAAGTTAAAAATTTGTGAATTTTCTAACTTAAATCTATTTGCATGTGTGTAGATGTATGTCACTTTTTCCCTGCTTCTGGAATATAAATGTAGAAAATAAGACTAATAAATGTCTTGTGAAATATGGCAATGTACTTTTGATAAAGTCACACCAGAATGTCTTTTACAGCTCCTCTTGAAAAATTATCTAAATAAAGTGAAACTTCAGATTTTAGGTCCCAACAGTTAACATAATAAATCAGAATGCCTGGGGTAGGGCCTGGAGATGTATAT
This sequence comes from Anoura caudifer, assembly GCA_004027475.1. Lineage (NCBI taxonomy): Eukaryota > Metazoa > Chordata > Mammalia > Chiroptera > Phyllostomidae > Anoura > Anoura caudifer. Next base: position 51,331 of record PVKU01000435.1, on the reverse strand, counting down.
TTTGAACAAGTAGCCCATGAGTTTGTTGAACACATTAACATCAGGAAATTATTGAGTCAATTTCAACTCACCAATACCCTGTTCAGTTTCTAGCTTCCGCAGTCTGTCCACGTTCCTTAGCTTGTGGCCTCTTCATATTTCACAGCCAGGAATGGCTGCAGAAATCCTAAACTTGCTTCTCTCCAACTCTGCTTCTGTGAACACACCTCTCTGGGACCACAGTCTGGAAAGTTTCTCTGTTTTTAAGGACAAAAACAAGTGATTAATTGATCCCACCTGGATAATCCAAGTCACTCTTCTTGTTTTCAAGATCCTTATATTTAACCACCTCTGCACAGTCCCTTTAGCCCTGTAAAGTAACATATGCAGAGTTTCCAGGGATTAGGAGGTGGGCCTCTTGGAGGGGAGGGGAACACTGTTCATTTTGCCACAATATACATAGTGTGCTAAGAGTTCTTTCTCAGTTGCTACACTTTATCAACTATATTACTTATTAGCATATTCCTGTTACCTAGGTGAAGACAAGAGTGGAGAAAAAAGACTTTCCACCACTCAACTTCTGATCCAAAATGGAGCCTTAAACTCAAAGCGGGAATGTGTGACTTCCAATAGTCTATGTAGGTCTGTATTTCACTTCTGACACTGATATGCATTGAATATGATATAAAAGTTAAATGACCAATAGCTTAACAGTTGGTTCTTACAGGTGCTCCATCCAGCTGTAAGACCTTAGAATAATATTTTAGTGAGCTATTACATTAGGATTCTCCAGGGAAATAGAACCTGGATATAGAAATAGGATATACTATACAGATATATAGGAAGAGATTTATTATGAGTGACTGGCTCACATAATTATAGAAGTTGAGAAGTCCTACAACCCACCATCAGCAAGCTGGAGACCCAGAACAGCCAGTGGTGTAGTTCCTGGCCAAACTCAAAGGCCTGAGAACCTGCAGTGCTGATGCCCAAAGGCAGAAGGAAGATGTCCCAGCTCAAGCAGAGAGCAAATTCACTCTTCCTCCATGTTTTTGTTCCATTCAGGTCCACAGAGTTTGGATGATGTCCGCACATTGGTGCTAGTGGAACTTCTTAAGTCGGTTTACCAATTCAAATAAATGCTCGTCTCTTCCAAAAACACACTCACAGGCACAGCCAGAAATAATGCCTTACCAGCTATCGGAGCATCCGATAGCCCAGTCAGGTGGACAGATAGAAGTAACCATCACCGTTATCAGTGGCCTGTAGTGCGTTGAGTGTCATGCAGAGTTTACAGTTTGGTTTAGAGAACAAGAGATGGGCTCTGTAATTTCCGTGACCATCTCTGTACTTAAAGCATGCTATCATCAGCACAAAGTCAGACTTGAAGAATTGTACATATACTCCATAATCCTTATTTTAAAGTAATCTCCTAAAGTAGATTGCTATCAGTTTTTAAAAGCTTGAGGCTTACTTGCTTATATTCTGTTTCTGATATATGATTTTGCAGGGTTTTGGGTAAGTTTTGGAACTCACTAAGGAGTTATGGATGGATGCATAGCAGATGGTGAACTTGAGATGTTGAAATTTTTCATGAGAGAATGGTAAGTAGTGAGGAGCACAGGTGGATTAAGACCTGCTTTATTTTTGAGCTAATCATAGTTCTTTTGATTACTGATTTATTTTTATTAATTTCAGAGAGACAGGAAGGGAGGGAAAGATAGAGAGAGAGAAACATTGATTAGTTGCCTCCCATACATACCCTGACCAGTGTTTGAACCCGCAACATTTTAGTGTATAGGATAACGCTCCAACCAACTGAGCCTCCCGGCCAGGGCTAACCTCAGTTCTTTCAGGCAAGAAGTAACTCCTGACACTTTGGAATAGAAGATGCCACCATCAAAGATATATAAATGGCAAAGCAACGAGGAAAAAGTTCCTACCAACACAGCACACCCCTTGTTCTGCATAGAGAGTTACGTCCCTCCACCCAGGAAACCCCACAACAATATACTGTTTTCAGCACACATGCCTACTGAAAGATAAACAAATCCAATACAGATGTGCATTCTGGGGAAAATGCTCATATGTTTTATTTGGACATCTCAGTGTTAAGAAGATTAATGAAATCTGTGATGACCAGTTTTTATTGGAAGTTGTGTGAGGAAAGCACAAAGGAGTGTATAACTACACTTACTATATCCCTTGGGCACCAGACTAATTAAATTTGCATCAAGAAGTATTAAAACAAAGATATTTTTCTAAATAATGAAGTGCCCTGAAATACAGGATCCTGTTCCAAAAACGATTGTGCTGAGTCCATAATCTGACATTTTACTGCACACAGATCTCCCCTGAGACACACAGAGGAAAGGGTTAAGGAATTCCACTGTCACAGACACCCCATTTTGTTATAAATCTCTCTAAACCTACTCAATGTCATCTAAAGCACATCCGAAGAGAGGAATGCTTTCCCATTAAACAAGATAGCAGAAATGCTCCCGCTCATACATTACTTAAGGAGAGCTCAGATGTCTTGCCCAGAGCTGACTCTGTCATCAGAGAATGCGTTTAGTGGGGTCTCACATCGTTCATAAAGCAGCCCTACTTGTTGAGCCTGCTGTGATAAAACAGTAGCGACAGAGAATGTCCAACATCAGGCACAATTTAACAAGGAGACAGAAGTCTTCTGTTCACACAGTTCTTCAGGGGCTTGTCATTCAAGCACCTCAGCAGGCACCCTGTGTTTACCATTAACCTTCTGCTTCCTAGAGAAGTAGCAGAAGCAAACAGAAACCTCTTCCTTTTCTCTCTCCCTGACCCCAAGCCCTCATGTTGCACACAGCCACAAAAGTGTAATGTAGCACATTAGAAAGGAAAAAATTAAGATCTCCAAAGATGAATTAATTGGGTGGGGCTGGGTAGAGATTAGAGAATGAGAAAGATAACCATAAACTTATCCACAGTAAACCTTCAATGGAATGCCTCTTAATGTGTCTCAGATCTATTCGAACTGCTGTTAAACATCTACAGTGAGATATCCTGTAAGTTATTAGGCCACAGACAGAAATAATTTTTTTTCCTCTCATTAATTTTTTTCTCTATCCTGTTTCTGTCACATTTACTATTATTCTTTCCAGGCTAGACACCTTGGAACCATATTTTACTTTATGGCAAGTTGTTTACCAACTCAATTTCTTCTAGCTACTCAATTTTCTTTTTATATTGGGTAGGTGAAAAAGGCCTTATTGTTGTTTTCATAAAATAAAAGATGCACTTTTCATTTTCACCAATAACTTTATTGATTCGGATGTTTTGAATATGTCAGCTACCTCCCATATGATGTAATGTGGATTGTTCTCAATTAATGTCTCAATTTGATCACTATCAACTTCAACTTGTCTACCTGACCGTGGAGCATCATCCAGAAAAAAAATCTCCAGCATGAAACTTTGCAAACCACTTGGGACATGTTTGATCCATCACAGCACCTTCTCCATACACTGTACAATTTTTTTGTGTGTATTTCAGTTGCATTTTTATTTTTCTTGAAGTAACAAAGTATAATATGCTGAAAATGTGTATTTTCTTCCATCAATATTAAAATGGCTACACAAGAATTCACTAATATTGATAAGTTTTCTTTAAATGCATGCTGATATGACAGCTGCCATAATACAGTCTAACAAAATTATTTCGAACAAAGTTAAAAACAACCAAGTGCTACTGGAGCCATCTATGGGAAAACCCAAACAAACTTTTTGGTCAACCCAATAGTTTAGATTCATTCCAGAAGTTTAATGACTTAATTGAGCTTCATACAGTGAACCAAACTGGTACTCATATTTTTTAAAGCAAATACTAGAAACCTTAAAATAAAATTTAAAAATAACTAAAAAATTTGAGGTGGTTGGGAAGGAACAACAAAAACCATCAATTTCAATTATATTTAAGGGGTTTTAAAGTGTCAGTATTCTTTACACATGCAATTTACTTTTATTTTAAATTAAACCCCTCCAACAATTTTTTAAAAGTTTTGCATTCTTCTGAACATATTATAAAAATCTTTAATATAATAGATATAATAAAGTTGTTTTATGGTACCTCTCTAGATTCTTTACTCACATAATTTCCTATTTATTATTATTTTAATCCTCATCCAAGGATATGTTTTTTTATTGATTTGAGAGAGAGAGAGAGAGAGAAAATGTCAATGTGAGAGAGAAGCATCGATCGGTTACATCCTGTACACACTACAACCAAGGATCCAACCCTCAGTCTTTTTGGGGTAAGGAACGATGCTCCAACCAACTGAACCTCCTAGTTAGGACAATCCCCATCTATTTTTAATGATCTACTTCCTTCTAATGGGTGCCTTCATTGATGGCCAAGAAAACAGCAGGAAGGGAACAACAGCATCATCCCTTCCAAGCCATCATCATCTTCATTCACATACCCACATTTTCCCCCTTCTCTGAAATCTGCACCCATGATGGTAAGCTGGCTTTTATTCAAAGAAGAGTAACCATGTTGCTGCCCTCCCTTGAGAACAACACAAGTAAAAATAGCCTAAACTTTGACATAACAATGTGGAAAACCATGATGTGTTAAGTATACCTGAAGGCAAACAGATGGAAACACTGTTTTCTTAATATTCTTTCCTCTCTACTGATAGGTGTTATAAGAGATGTTTAGTAGCAAATGACATGAGAACTACAGCAGAAAATGTAAAGTATTAGTTTACCAAAAGTAAATTCAATAATTCAGTCTACTTCTAGCAAACAGGCACTGTCTCCCATTTCAGAGAAGGCTACTGCAGCCCACCAGGTAGATGAACATGTATTATCTTGGGGTTGGGTGGACCTGGGACATAAGCCTGTGGTGAAGCAAAAGGCTGACCATGAAGAGAGGCATCTTTTTCACCCTATTCACCCCACAGGGGAACAAAATGAGAAAAGAGAAAAAAGTTGAAAATGAAGGGAGTCATAACAGATTTGTAATTTAATATCTAATTTTGTCTACTTTCTATACTATTAGTCCAATGATCTCTTCTCAGATCATAATGAAAATGCCATATCCAATAATGCAAGACAAAAAACAACCCCCTTCACACTTTTCCAATACAAGCTAATGTATTCACTGCATGCGGGGCGGGGGGGGGGAGACATTTCTTTAATTCTCTTCACTTAGGCAGAAAGACAGTTTATGCAAAAGGGTTCATTCCTTGGTGATCTACAGAATACAGTAAAAAAGTTTTCTGGAATTTATTGCCTTCTTGCACATTCCCTTCAAGCTCTTCTATCATTAGAGGCCTTGTACACAACACAAATCAAAAAGTAAAGAGCTACATAAAATTGTACCAGGGTGATTGATACCAATATGCTGGAAGACAGAAACTACGCCCCTTGATATCACTACCACAGCACAACCATACCCAAACTCATACATGTCTCGTAATCCCGGGGAGATCCAAATCCATCGTCAATGCTGATACTGGCATTCACATCAGTAACCACAGCAGGTGTATGGAAAGATCTCCCATATAAACAGTCACTACCATTAACTCTCTGATGCTGAAACTGAGAAAACAAAGCCCTGACGTATTCAAATAGGCATCAGGAAGACACAAACAATTCAGTTCAATCCGAGCTTCAGCTTCTTTTGTTCTGGTCTTTTGGCTCTTTTATTTCCTTAAAACTACTGGCCTTCCCACACTTGACCATGAACTATGACTGAACTTCCACCCTCTAAATCCTGGTGCTCAATAAATGGCTCCTTTCCTCTTTGGGGTCACCAACTTCTGCTTGTGCTTAGAGCCTTGTGAAAGACTTCTCTTGGGTGAGATTTGGAAGATGCTGAATCAATGAAAATTAAGCAGTGTTTGAGGCTACTACCAATGAAGTAATGGAATAATGAACTACTGAATGACTACTTTTTGTTTAGGACCATGTTAGACCACTTCATGCTATAATAACTGATTCCTATACTCAAGGAGCGTGGAACCCAGTTGGGTGTCTAGACTAACAAAGAAATAAGTGTAAAGCAAGACAGCAGAGTCATGAGCCAAACAGTGCAGCCCAGAGCTGTCATGCTATTCAGGTTCAAAGGAAGAGTATTGTTGGAATCTGAAACTATTAGAAAAGGTATAACACGGTGGATCAACCAATGCTAAATAATGAAGAAAGGGGGAGGATTTGGTTAGGTAAGAAGAAAGAGAACGGACCTTCCAAGCAATATGAACATTAGGGGCAAAAAAGAAGAGGTGGGGATGATGGTAGTGAGTGCTCAGAGCAAAAGACGTGGTTATCTCACTGTGAGGCCGAAGCAGATGGATTCTGCATGATGGTTGCGAGGGAGCTTCAATGCATAACAAGGAAAGGCCGTGCTCTTGGGTAAAGTTTCAGTTTGGAGAAAACAGAAGGTTATTTTAGATTAATGAATAGATGTATTGTATTAGTGAGATTAACAGAAGCACATGTAACAGACAAACCCCATAATTTTAGAGGCTCAACATAAGGGACATTTATTTCTTAGGTACATGAAGTGCAAGTCAGGTGTTTCTGATTAGAGATAAGTATGTTTGGGCTGATTAAATAAATGACATCATAGCACATATGTAGCTTTCTGTCAACACACATTTATTATAAACTCATGAACCAAACACCTTTTAAGCACCTACTATATGCAGATTAGTCACTATGCGTGACTGACACTGGAGATCCCAAGCGAGGCCGAAGGCACGGTCCCCAGCGTGGAGGAGCTCCCAGAGGGTGAGAAAGCCAGACAGCTAGAAGTGAAATGACTAATTACATCGTCTGCTGTGGAACACAAAGGAAGTTTTGCACAGGTTGCAGAAGCAGAGAATTCCAATTAGAGCCTTTCAGTGAGAATTACTTGACTGTCCAAGCGGGGCTGTTTCTCTAATACCTGCTTGAAATAACCTTTGAAAATCCCCCACATGCAGTGGAAAAGCACCTGGCTTTTCATCTATTGATTTTTATCAGCTACCAAAGTACCTGCCACGACACTGCTCCCAAGTTCAGGTGTTCATTTTTCACTGTAAGGGTCTCCTGTTTCTGAGGGCCACTCCTGAACAATGGCCTCAGTTTCACACGTGGGTGTCAGAATTGGGGACAGGAAAAAGATCTTACACTGACCCCACCAGTGACGAGGTATGTTTGTCTCCAAGACTCATCAGGGCTTTTGTTTTTTCCCTGGACAATAACTTACAAAGTCCCTTCCAGTTCCACCGTGAACTTACATACTTCAAATATTCTGATTGAAGTTATATCAGTATTTCACCTCAGGGCATATCTCTTCAGTGTGCTGTATTTGAAAGTCACGCAATTTATATAGTTATATATGTAGAAACAGTACTGTGTACTGGTTACTGTTGTGGGGTTTGAAGTCTAAGTTCAAATCCTGTGTAATACCCTCTTTACCTATGTGGGCAAGATAGTAAACCTCTTTGTGTCTTAATTTCTACAAAATGAACACAAAATTAGGACTGATGGTGGATATCAAAACTAAACGGGCTAATTAAGAGAGGCCCAAAACTTCTTTGTTCACAGAGCCCAAATTGTCTCAGTAATTCTTTTCCCTGTGTTCCCAAGGCCAAAAGAAATACCTAATAACTCCATTTCTTAAGGTAGTCTGTCTAGACAAACAAGTAAGTATTTATATCCTAACAGTTTATGGTATTAGCCACAGGAAAATATAGCACACATGAATTAAAAGAAAAAATAATACTGCCAAGATAAAATCACAGGGATATTATGTGACCGGAGGCGATGGTACTGTGAAATAGCCGCGCTAGAAGGTCAAGCAGCAAACAGCTGACTGACATCAAGTACCGTATTTCCCTTAAACATCTGAAGTGTTTCTCAGAGCCCCTGGGAGTTTGCCACAAGGCTCCATTGGCACATAACCTGGGAGTCGTGAGCTAGTTCACACAAATCATTTAGAACACCGCCTGCCGCGGACCAGCACTCAGTAAATGTGAGCTATTTATTCATCTATCAATGTTTTATCTCTGATTCAAACAACAACCCACAGAGGTGAGCTTAAGTTTTATTACAAGTGTCATCAGATTAGGAAACTGAACTTCCAGAAGGTCAAGTGCTGTATCCAGTGACACAAGGAAGTCAAGAAAATAAAATTTTCCTTCAGATTTACCTGGATCCAAAGCCTACATAAACTCTTCCCAATATATCATGCATACTACTTCTTTTAGTTCAAGACCTGACTATATTGATAAATTTTAAACTTTAAATTTTTGTCCATGCAGGTGGCTCATTGGTAAGATAGATATTCATCCCACAGCTGAGGAGTAGTTGCTGTATCATAATCTACCGAAAGCTTCAATGTTTTTATTTTAAATTATGAAAGCTCTTTAACAAACTGAAAAGCACAGAAGATAATATATACCTGCTACCAAAATTTTACAGATGTTAACACTTTACCATATTTGTTTCAAAATTTTTAAAGAAATAACACATGAATAAAGCTGTGCTTTAACTTACCCTCTACCTATCCCCTCTTCATTCCTCCCTCCCAGAAGGGACTGCTATTCTGAAGCTGTTGTCACTGCTGTGCACATTTTTTTTCTTTCACTACACACTGTATGCATGGTATTTACCAAACATGCAAATTCTGGAAGGCCAAGATCTATACTTTTTTTTTGTAACGAGAGGGAGAGAAACATCAATGTGTGGTTGCCACTCACACGCCCCCTGCTGGAGACCTGGCCCACAACCCAGGCCTGTGCCCTGCTGGGAATCAAACCAGCAACCCTTTGCTTTGCAGGCCAGCACTCAATCCACTGAGCCACACCAGCCAGGGCTATAGATTTACCTTTATGTTTTCTTTGCAATTTGTATCCCCAGTGCCTAGAACAGTGCTCGGCATCTGACTGATATTCTACAGAATTTTTTTAATGATTAAATGATAGAGATGTTGTTCATATTTTAAATATATATAAATACTATCATACTATATATTCTCCTGCAGTTTTGCTATTTTCCTTAACATTATGCTTCTGGGATGAATCATATTTATATGTGTAGGTGTAGTTCATGCCTCTTTAATGCTATATAGTACCCACTCCCCTAAGGACATTTTGATCTTACTGTATTAAAACACACTGCATTAGCCTTGGCCAGGTGGCTCCGCTGGCTGAAGTGTTGCCCATACACCAAAAGACTGGGGGTTTGAACCTTGGTCAGGGTCCATACCTAGGTTGCAGTTTTTTTCCTGGCCAAGGTAGATAAGGAAGCAGCCAATTGATATTTCTCTCTTACATTGATGTTTCTCTCTCTCCCTCTCCCTCTCCCTTCTCTTTCTAAAATCAATAAATATAATTTGTTGTACAAATTACAATAATGTTGAGATGTTTTCTCATATTGGTCAAAGTGATGAAATTTACTATTATGATAAGTCTATGTGTTAGTGGTAACTCTTACCCATGGCTGATGGGAGCTTGGCAATAACTCGTTAAATTTAAGACACTGAGAACCCATGATCTAGCAAGACCTCTTCCAGGTATAGTTCGACAAGGGCCTGAGTACAAGAATATTCAGTACTTTTAACTACCAAAGTTATTTGCTAGTTTCTCTTTTTTTGTCACTTACTGATGTATAACAAATTTACCTCAAAACCTTGTGACTAAAAATAACCATTTTATTACAATCACAGATTTTGTGGATCAGTGATTGCGTGTAGAAAGGGAACAGTGACGACAGCTGCTCCGTGATGTCTCAGGCCTGGGCTGGGTGCACGTGGAGCCTGGGAGTGGAAGTCACCTGGAAGCCTCTTGATTCACATATCTGACTATTGGCAGGAGCCTCAGCTGGAGGTGGGTGACAAACTAGATGTGGCCTCAGCTTCCTCACAGCATGGCAGCCTCAAACACCTTACATGGAAGTTCAGGGTCTCACAGGGTCCCACACCTGGTCCAGGAGAACCAGGTGGGAACTGGGTCATCTTTTTGTGACCTAGACTCAGAAGTTACTGGCCCTCCTGGAGGAAAGCTCTTCCTCGGTAGACACGGTCCCACCCAGATTAAAGCAGAAGAACTATGGACCCCATCTCTCTGTCAAGAGGATGGAAAACAGTGCTGTAGCCATTTCTGAAAAAAAAAAAATGGCATTCCACCTGCCCTCCTCCTCGCTCCCTCTCTCTTCATTCTATCTCCATTATAATCCCTGAAATTTCTAGGCATTATGGCTTCTGTACAAATTCTATGTGATATACAGGGTCCATCCCAAGTAATGCCCCTCCTTTATTACAAAATCTTTTATTACAAAATCATAGGCGTGTGATTCTGTAACATAACAACATCACACTCAAGCACACCATGTGACATTTTAGGTGAAATGTTCAAATTAAAACTATAAATTATTACACCCATATTATTTCCCTACCAACCACACTGAAGCAGGCATTACTTCTGCCAGACCCTATATATATATAAATATATATATATGCACATACATATTTATTACACACACACTCATAACTTTCTCTTTCATGTTATCTTTTATTATTAGTTTTACGTATAAAATAGAATTTCTATCGGCCTTTGCCATCATGTACTATTGTGTCAAACATATTTCCCTGAACGGCTTTGTTGGTGAATGGTAAACAAGGACAGCAAGCCTTTACCTGCAGTGTTCCTGCCGGTCTCTGCCTGCCCTGTCAGACATGGTTACCTTCTTCGCTTTGGCCTCCTACCTCTGCAGTAGTGTCTTCTCTTGTTAGAAAGAGTGAGATCAAATTAGCATTTCTTCCATCATTGTTTTGCTATTCTTTGGTTGAAATATGTCTCACAACTTATGTTTCAACCTTCTCTCACTTGTAGTAAATGCATGAGTGACTGACTTCCTATGCCCTATGTCTTCTGGACTATCTTAGAACTTTCTTTTGTGTTCTATCTTAAACTTTATCAGCACACTGCCTTCTAAAATAAATGGTGAGACTTTCAAACTAACAAATTACATTAGCATCTTTAAATATCAGCCAAGAAACCCTGGTTCTTCTAAAACAAATTTGCTTTGCTTTGCTTCCTCATGGGTGGTGGTTTATTTAAATAATGTAGATAACCTCAGGGATTTTCCAGTCTCCTCAGTATGTCTGGTACTCAGAAATTAGAATTTTAAATTATGGGTTTAACTTAATATCTTCTTTATTTTTTCTTAGATTATTTAGAATGTTCAGGGATTTATTTGATAATTAATTATATAAATGACTTTTGGCCTAATTAATAGAATGTCTTTTCTCTTTTTCACCTTGTCAAGTCTCTGAATCTATTACATGGCATGTGCTCATGTATTGTCATCTCACTGATTCTATGGTTTTTTAAATATAAGTACTGGAAAGATTTTTTTTTTTGGAAGTAGTATGCATATAGAGAGTACAGAAGAAAGGCAATGAAAAGCAGAAGTCAGAAAATGGTAAAAGTGTTTAAATCAAAGGTTAATTGAATTATCTTAGCTGTCAGCTGGGTGATAAAAGTTCCTCTTTTTTTTTGTCCCACGATTTCATTCCAGCTGCACAACGTCATCAGCATTCCCCAGTGCACTGCGCCTTCATGCCTCCCTGTCTCCGGACCTGAAGTGTTGTGATGTCTGGAATGACCTTCCCCTTTCTTCTGATGAATCTTACTCTCGGCTCAAATGTTATTTTCCCTGTGTCAAATCATGGTTCCTGTTTCAAGTATATAGTTCTTTTTATGTCACATCGAATAGGTATTTACATGTCTGTCTGTACCAGTAAGTTAGTTCCTCAGGGGCTAGGCCCCTGTTTTACTCATTTCTTTAATCCTAGCGCCAAACAAATATTTGTTCAATTCATGTATAATGAATGGCTACATCTATGACCTTGAATAAGTTTTTTGGCCACTCTGTGCCTCTTGCTTTATAAAGTGGAAATAATGATAGTGTTTAGCTTAAAGGAAGGGTTTAAAGATTAAATGAAATAATCCATGTACAATAGAATGCAACTCCTGACATGTAAATCAGGTTCAGTATATATTTGGTGCTTGGTGTTATATTTTTTTTAAAATGGCATTTAGTTGTCAAAATCCTATAATTATAGCAAATGGTCATAAAAAGGGATGTTTTAGTTTCTAAATTTTCTATAAAAATGTTTGTCAGATGGTGTAAATAACAACAGAGCAAATAGACTATTTGTTGAGCAAATAGACCTGTTTACCACCACACTGAAATGTTTTCCTGTGGAAGGACCTGTGGAGGACCTTCTCCCTCTGTAGCAGAAAAGCCCATTTGCGATGCGAAAGAATCAAACATTCAGACAACACCTAATGCCCTGGCCATGAATGTCAGCTCTGCTTGACTCTGGGATCTCGCACAGCTTTCTCAGCAGCTCTATCATCAGCTCTCTTCCATCATGTAACTCATCAGGTATATTTCATGGTTGAAATTTTTCACATTAAAAAATTCAGAATAGATGAATTTGGCTGTAGTAGCTGTTTTTACTACAGACAACTTTCATGAATAAAGCTTATGATATACAGGCCATGAACTGTTCTTGCTGATTCTAAAAGCAGAGCGAGCTGTTAGAGGACGGTTTTAAGGGAACATTTCTTAAAAATGACAAACGGATTGGAGATTCTGAAAAGCAGGCCCCCAGCGTTGTCTAAAATGTTTAAAAGGGGAACAGTGGGGTGCAGCTTGTATACACATAAAACAGATGCAGATTTTAGCCACTGGATTTGAAGGAAGAAAATTTTACTATCAGCTGAGTTTTATATAATGTGCTTTCTAAATAATAGATGTGATCAGGTAAATGTTATATGCCACATTCCACATATCATACATTCAAAATTTTATACTAAATATTTGATATCTTAGCAGTAATAATATTCTATAAGCAAAGTTTATATTGAGATAGGAATATGTCCAATTCCACTTCTCTTCTTGTTCCAGTACAGTTCTCCAAGTACAGAGTGTAAATAAAAATATTCTTGAGGTTTATTTACTTTAGGGGATACCAGTAAGGAAACATATTTTACTATCAATTTATGTAGCTCTTAGTATTAATTTTCAGACTTTCCAAAATGAAAACCTTGATTGAAAACAGACTTCTAACTTCATCCAAAACAAACAAACAAATAAACAAACAGCACAAAGAGAGTTTGAAAGGTTTGGCTTTCTAGTGCTGCGCAACTGATATGACTATTGACTTCTTAAGTTCTGTGGCTCAATCATTTTGTAATGCAGATATTACACTTATTTTAACAACGGTAGCAAGTTAGCCACCACCTGCAACCTACTTATGCTCAGCATTTTTACCAAACCATTCTACTCAAGCACAAAGATTTCTTAATGACATACCACCTGGTGACACAGTGAGAAAAGAGAGCAGGAAAAGAAATAACGAAGCTGAAAGAAAATTTCATTAGTGTGAAGTTTTCTAACTTGTAGTCTTCATCAAAATCTCATTATGGAGACCACATTTTTTAGTTAAATGAGGAAGGGCAGCAGAGTGAAAGAGGTTTTTACTCATAAGTTTAGGCTAACTTTTTTCTGTACTAACAGACTACACAATCTCAATAGCTTAACTCAAGAAAGATCATGTCTTATTTTTCTTATTTATGCAAATCCACTGTAAAGTTGATGATGCAGATGGTGTAACCATTGGTCTACCGTAAAGCCTTCTCCATACTTGCTGCAGCAGGGGATGGAAGCATGAGAGGATCGCACATGGGCTATTAAATGCTTCAGCCAAGAAATAACACTGCTAATTGAATGATTCATCCCATAAATCGTCCCATTCACAGCTCATCGGCTTTCTATTTGACTAGAAGGATTAGGAAATCCAGACATTGCTAAAAACACTAGCAGTGCCTATCGTGGGATTCTAAATAAAACCTGACACTGATTTCCCCGTAACAGTCACTGCATAGAGAATTAACTCCAATTTCAACTACCCAACTAATTTAGTCTTAATATGAGTTTTGCATATGTAGCTGAGGTCATGGTTGTGTCAATCCTGGAATTCAGATATGCCTGGGCAGCCTGGAGCTTTGGTGATACAGACCTACCAAAAGTCCTTTTGTAAGAGGGATGAAGAAACCAGGAAGAGAGCACTCAGTATGTAAGGGAGCAGAGTTGGGAAGATCACAGTGTTCCAATAGCAGCATTAGTCACTGGAGAAGAGGGTAGTCTCAGTAGGTCTTGGTGAGTGGTGTTCCACCTTAGAGCAAGTGAAAGAGTTGCTCCACTATTAACTCTTGGAAGCATTGGGGTACAAACTTCTCTATTGTGGGTACCCATTTGACAAGCAAAATGTAATACAAAGCAAGGAAATTTCTATCAAGCTTTGACCCTGAATAGAACTTGACACCGGAAAGCTGCAAAATGAGCAGCAGGAGTTGACATTGCCAGGCAATAAATGGTAGTATCTAGTAGAAGTGGTCACAGTGCCAGGCAGTAGTACCAGCAACTAAGCCTTCTTCCAACTAATTGTTTTTCAGAGTCTTCCTGTATGTCCCAGTACCCCAGATGTTCTCTTTGATGTTCGGTAAAATTTGAGGGAGGCAGAAATCTACACTTGAAGTTAAGAAAAGAGGTGATTTCATGTAGCTGTGTTTTTACACTGTGTTTGGTAACATTCTTTCCATCATCTCGTGCTGCCACCATCATAAAAAAAAAAAGCATTGCAAAGTGCAGATTTTAGGACCTGGGTGTGAGTAGCAATTTTCAATTTATACGATGAGTAGTTGGAAGTACTGATAGACTAGTTGACAGTGTTTTTTACTTAATGTGTAAAAACTGTCTTAAGGCAACTTTTACTGGCAAAATCAGTAGAATAGTCTTTATGATACAAAATAGGTTGTGTTAAAATGTCATTTTATTGTCAAAACTCATATGTATTTTTAACCTATAGGTTTGGGCTTTATGAACAATTAAACTACAATGTATAAATAAAAAGCCAATTTCATAATAAACTGGTGAAATGAAAAGGAAGGAACTATAGCTAAGAAAATATAATAAAGTGTCATACCAAGGATTAAAAAATGCTACAGTGATTAAGACAGTATGATTTTGGAACAAGGGCAGAAAAATTTACCAGTGAAGCAGAATTGAAAATCCAGAAACATATATATAATATATATATATGATTTATTACAAAATGACACTGTAGTGCAGTGGAGAAAAATAATCTTTTCCATAAAAGATAAATTTTTGAATTTTTCAATATAGGTACTGAATAAATTGGATATCCACATGAAAAAATAAAACAAAATTTGATCCCTACCTCACACCATACACAACAATCAATCTCAGATGGATTGTACACCTAACTGTGAAACGTAAAACACTAAAGCTTTCATAGGGAAAAGGAGAATTTCATCATTGCCTTAGGGTAGGCGAGTATTACTTATACTGGATTCTAAAAAGACTAAAGGGAGAAAAGATAAATTGGACTATGCTAAAACAATTTCTGTTCTTCAAAAGAAAAAACAATTAAAATCAAAAAGAGTAAAACTACACAGCAGTTATAAAAATGTATTTGTATAAATGCATTGTTGAAGAATGTGTATGAGGGAAATATAAATAATTCCTAAAAATCCATAAGGAAGATACAAACAACACAATAGAAATATAGACAAAAAACTTGAAAAAGTAATTCATGAAAGAAATTATTCAAATTCCCCCAAAATATATAAAAAGGGGCTTTACCAGTCATCAGATAAATATGAATTAAAACTGCAGAGAGATACAATGCACACTAACCAATATAACACAGTTTTAAAAGACAGGCAATGCCAAATGTTGGGGAGTATATGAATCAAATGGCACTCTTATTCCTTGTTAGAAATTACTAAAGCTACTTAAGACACATATCAAATAATTCTACAATTCTATTCTTAGATTTTTGTACTTAGGCCCAACAGAAAGGCACACATGTTCACCAAAAGACAATGACAATAATTATGATGGCATTACTTGTAATAGCTCCCAAGTGGGAATGGCAAATGTCTATAACAAAAGAACAGATAAATAAGTTATGATATATTGACCCAATAGGTTACTACACAGCAATGAGAATACAATCACTGACTATAGCAACACCATGGATGGTTGTGTGCATACTTGAAGCAAAAGATTCAGACATGAAATAGTCCTTGCTATATGATTCCACTTATTATCAAGTGTTTAAAAAATCAGGGGAGTGGTTACTCTTGTGGGTTAATGTTGGGAATAGTGGAAAACAAAGTCTTCTGGGTACAAATACTGGTTTATTTCCTTATCTGGGTGCAAGTTCCACACAGAAGTCAATACTGTGGAAAAAAGTCCTCAAGCTGCACACATGGTTTACGTATTTTCCTGAATGTATTTTACATTCCAATAATAAGTTAACTTCAAAGGACTTTCCAAAGATCCATAGTCAAGTGATCTAAATACTGATATTCATAATGACACAGTTCAATATTTTTTTTGGAAAAAAATCCTTTGGAAATATCCCAACTTTCAATGAGGAACAGAAACAATTCCTGCTATAAGCATTCTTTTTGGCCAAGTACACCAAAGTGAAAATAGAATCCTAATCCACACGTGAGTTCATAAACTCTGTGGTAATGGGCTAGAAAAATAGTGAAATTCAGGGTTTTGTTTCTCACGTTAAGATCTTGGAGGAGACTTTTGCTTTACCATTTCCTGGATAGAAATTGACAAGTGCATGTTCTTGCCTGAGCACACTCAGCACCCTCACTTACAACGACCAGATTCCCTTGCAGAGAGAGACAGAGCATCATTTACCATAACAGCTCTGCTGAAAACCTCATATTCCTACCTAGACCTTTCCTTGGATAATTTTTCAGTGCTTACTCATATACAGTGCTTCCTTATATCTTTAGAATTGATGCAAATATGCCTTGTTCCTTTCTTTAATTTTATTGGAATGTTTATTATCTGGAGTTCTACATGAGTTTTTTAGTTTAAGTGAAAATAATATAATAAGGTTTTTTGTCCATATTCTCTTATTAAAGGGAGCTATCAAATACCTTGTTAGTTATACCTAGCAGTTGACATTTGAGTTAACATTTTTTAATTGACTAAACCTTCTGATGGAGAGAAAATATAACACCAAGGTGGGCAAGTTATGGTTGAAGCACAACACTGATCCAAGGGGAGACCCAGTCTGACTGTTCAAGCATACAGCTCATTTAGAACTATCAAGAATGTTCTCTGGAAAGATGAAATTTTCCCCTTGCATTTCGTTACTTGGCTACCAGTTGAATTCAAATTGGGTTTTTCAGCATTTTGTAACATTGTTTACAAAGTAAATAAATTCCAAGATAACCTTTATTAAAAAGTTTTGGCATTTTATTTATTTTATAAAAAAGTTTCCAACATTGCAAAAGGTCTTTTCCACATATTTTAAGTTAACTGATCAGATGAAAGCCCTGAAAGTTTAGGGGATTTTCCATGGTAATTATGGATTGAGTTAATTTTAAAAGTTATGTGAATAGATCTAGGCTTATCATAAAATATTTCATTGGCCTTTGTAATTTGAGATCTATTTTTAAAGATAGGCCTACAAAAATCATTTCTGAAGCACTCTGGTACAAAGTAGAAAACAGTAAAATATCTCCTTTGCATCTGTTACTTTTAACAAATCACAAGGCAATTATTTTCTCAATGGTGAAAACACTGGTGTATAAAATATTTTATTAGCTTTAAAGGAACTATATGCACAAAGAGAACCAATTTAGCCTTTATTCAGGCAAAACATTTGTACAATTCCATAAAGAAGTTCAGCACAGGACAGAACTACTTGGTCCAGGAAGTGGCTATATAACTAAGAGTAATTGTTTATTTCACTCATTCACTCTATGCCTGACACTGTCCTCCACACAGATATAAAAATGAGTAAACCACCACTATGCTGCACAGCTGAACTAATTAACACAATGATATTGAATGTAAACTGTAAATAAAAATAAAATTGAAAAACTAATAATAAAAAATAAAAAATTAATGCATAGCAAAGCAAAATAATTTGTCCAAGGTAACAGAATGTTATGGGTCGAATTGTTTCTCTCTCTAGCCCCACTGCAGCCCCTTGATTTATACTTGACCTCCTCACCCTCAGAACCTTAGGATGCGACCTTATTTGGAGATTGGGTCTTTGCAGACGTAATTTGCCAAGGTGAGGTCAAACTGGAATAGAGTAGGCCACTACTCCCATATAATTGTATCCTCATAAAAAGGGGAAATGGAGACATAGACACATAGACACACAGGGAGAAGACCATGAGAAGCTGAAGCCAGAGGTCAGGGTGGTGCTTCCACAAGCCAAGTAACAACAAAGATTACTAGTAAACGACTGAATGCTAGGGAGACACATGAAACAAATTCTAGCTCACAGCCTTTAGGAGGAACCAACCCTGTAGACATTTTGATCTTGAATTTCTACGCTCCAGAGCTGTGAAGAAAAAAATTCTTTTGTTTAAAAAATGACTAAAGTATAGTCTATGTCCTCAGTGGGAGACAGAAGTGCAAATAATCAAGTACAGTACATTAACAGAAGAGTGTGGAGGCATTACAAGTAGCAAGTGCCCTTTGTAACTGAAGATCAGAGAAATCTCAGGGAGTCTCACACGGGGCTTGGGTTTCCCTTGAGATTGTCCTTGATGGCCTTCAGAGCACAATGCAGTGCCCCACACCTCTGTGCTGGCCCAGGGCAACTTGATTATTAAACTCCCCGGCCTCTATCTGCATTTGCCACAGACATTCCAGTACCTCAAAGCAGACTGATTTACAGGCATTATACAGTTGAGTAATCACCTCAATTCACTCTTATGGGAAATCACATTGCAACTTTAAATAGAGTTACAGAGCCAGAAATAGATGAGGTTTTTTCTTATAATAAAACACAGGGCAATAGAGTATACAAAATTATATCTTTCTTTCATCAACTTCTGTCTAGTATAATGTTCAAGAAACACTTTGATCTGATTCAAAGGTCAATGACAAGTTTGGATACCACGTTCCCATTACCTGGCATTTCTAAGGGTTCCCATGCCTGACTAAGCATAGAAGAATTAAGGAGCTGAACCTAGCGTAGGATATTGTATAAGTGCATTCCTTAGCAAAATTAATAGTTAGCTACTATATTTAGGAGGACACAAAAGCTAGAGAAATACATAAACATACAAGGTCTGTTCAGAAGGTATCCAGTCATGAAATAGAAAAGTAGATATGTATTGAAGAAGATAAAAGATACAAGAAATATTGTACACAGGACAATGATGTCTCAGTCCCCTTCAAAGTAGGCACCTTGGGACCTCACACAGTTCTCCTAATTGCCATCAGCTACCCTATTGCATTTTCCTGAATTTCATCAATGGTCTGAAACCTCTTCCCTTTCAAAGGTGACTGTAGTTTTGGAAAAAAACAGAAGTCACAGGGTGCCAAATCTAGGCTGTCGGGGAGTTGAGTTATCTGGGTGATTTCAAGTTTCTCTAAAAGACTGCAGGAGATGTGATGCATGAGTGGGTGCATTGTCCTGATGAAGCTGCCAATCACAGTTGCCTACTGCTGTGGCCTTCTGAATCATCCAAATAGTTTCTGCAGAGCAACATTCAAGCTTAATGCAAAATTTGATGCACATTCATTGCTCTACTCGCTCAGTCATTTTGAATGCGATGGTCACACAGCACATATGCTCACTCAATGGCATCTACTGCCCCCACTGACCAGTACAATGAAGTCATCATTGCTGATGCATGAGCATTCCAGTCCACAGATATAATTTTGTATCTCTCCTTGGCTGCCAGGTTACATAGACTCATGCAAACCATTCTCATTATATTAACAATGGCTGGACTTTTTCCAGACAGACCTTGTACTTATCATTCCCATTCATTGATTACTTTTTGATGTACAAAATGTTCTAGGAATAATATCTCTTTTAACCTTACCTATATGTTAGGAATTATTGAACTTTACAGTTGGAAACTGAGGTTCAAAGAGGTTACATAATTTCCCATACTTACAAAGATAGTAAATGGCAGATCTTGAATTTGAACTGAGTTCTGGCTGGCTATAGAAAGGACCTGATGTTTCGTAAATCATGACACACTGTGGACTCTGAGACAGAGTTTCTCTGACTGAGATCAATAGACAACTAGGGTCAGAATCACCTGGGCTGCGTGGTAAAGGCATATTCCTGATTTGCACCCCAGACCAACTACAATTTTAATAAATTGCTTAACTGATTCTTACCAAAGTTAAAACCTGTGACCACTAACATAAACCAAATATATTTCTTATAGTTATTTGAAACATTTAAATTTCCCTCACTGTATTTATTTGGATGGCAAACACCTTGGTTGATTTGCAGTGCATGGAATACAAATATTATTTAAAGATCCCCAAGCAGCAAACAATGTAACTCACATTGTGATTCTTGAATACACAAGCAAAGTTCTAGTAGAAGTTTTCCTTTAAAATATTTAAAGAGTTGTTATTTACTAAAACAGAATGAGCAATCTAGAGGACTCAAATCTTCTTCTTGGGCAATTGTCACTTATATTTTGAACAGTGTGGATTTTAACTGCAGAAGTTGGCATCAGGTTAAGCCTAGATATGTCCTTCATAGGCCTATCTGGGCCTCTGTGTAGCAATACCTGTATTAAAAACACATCCTTGTATGTGAATATCCCTTCCAGGCAATCTGGCTCCTTTGAAGCTACAGGGAAGAACCCAATGTCCCAGAAATGTGGAATGAGAGGCCTCTGATTATCAGAATTGTTTTGAAATAATTTTTTATTGTTTATGCAACTACAGTTGTTCCTGCTTTCTCTCCCCTGCCCTACTTCCATCCATCCCCACCCTCAACCCTCCCCAAGTCAATCCCCACATTGTTGTTCATGTCCCTGGGTCATGCATAAATGTTCTTTGGTTAATCCCTTCACCATCTTTCATCCATCTTGACATTGTCAATCTGTTCTATGTATCCATGCTTCTGTTTCTATTCTGTTTGTCAGTTGATTATGTTCATTAGATTACACATATAAGTGAGATCATATGGTACCTGTCTTTCACTGACTGCTTTATTTTGCTTACCATAATGATTTCTAGGTCCATTCATGCTGTTGCAAAAGGTAAGAGTTTCTTCTTTTTTACTGCTGGGTAGTATTTCATTGTGTAAATGTACCACAGCTTTTTTATCCACTCATCTACTGATGGACACTTGGGTCACCTCCATATCTTGATGATTGTAAATAATGCTGCAATGAATATAGAGGTGTTTATGTTCTCTCAAATTAGTGTTTCGAGTTTCCAAATATATTGCCAGAAGTGGGACCATGGGGTCAAAAGGCAGATCCATTTTTAATTTGTTGAGGTATCTCCACAGAGCCAGTCTCCATGTTATTCTTCAATAAGACACTGCAGCCCATTTTCTCTGATATACTGGGAAGAAGAGATTACCTTGGATTCCCAGAACCTGGGCGTGGTGAGACAAATTGAGACAACCACAGGTGTGGGCACTTCAAAGCACAGCTTCCAGCTATGTAGCATAGCTGTGGCTTCTGCAAAACAACAGCAGGAGATGAACAGCTTGGCATTCGGATCAAGCAATGGCGTAAGGACCTTGGCAAGGGCACTAAGAGGTTCCACGGTTGGCGACTACAGCTGAAAATTCAAGAAAAGGATTTACCTGAGCACAGGGAGAAAGGAGTGCTCCTGATTCGTGGTATGGTCTGTTGAGTCATCCACAGAACAGTTACAATCCTGCTGCCCTCTACTTTAGTAAGAGGCACAGGAGTGTGTGATGAAATCACAGGATTTGGGAAATGATCAACATTAACAACTTTTAAAGAACTTGAAGGACCCTGGCATACAAACTGGTTGCTCAGCAGGTAAGAAAACTGAGAGCCAGAAAAATTAAACGTGGTGTTGTCTAGAGTCATAGAGCTACTTAGTGAGCACTCAGTACAGCACCCGGGTCTCAGCTCTGCTTCAGAGCCCTTTACACTGTTCAAGATGGCCAGAGAGTGGGATGGTCCTGTTTGGTGAAGAAAAGTCAGTCAATGGGTAAAGCCAAATCTGTAAAATGATCGTATCCCCAATCTCCAAAAAGACAGAACAAAGTTACACTGAACCCTAAAATTGCATTAAGTAAAATGGAAGTTGTTGGGATCTGGCAGAACACCCCAGGCCACTTTATGAGGTGATCATACATCTGAATTGGTCTGTACACTCCTTCCCATGTGATGACTAATGAAATAAATAATTTTAATATTGCTATTTTTACATATTTATAAATTATTTTGACTTAAAACCTCTTTTAAAAGATGATGACTATTTTTCTATGTATTTTGTTACTTCCATCTTTCAAACGTCACTTTTTCAGTGAGGTTGTCCTTGAGCACCCACTTACAAATTGCAAACCCTACCTGAACTAGAAAGGAAGTTCTCCGAGGGCAGGAATTGCTCTGTATCCCCAACAGCTGAGTAACTAATTCATACTTCATAGGCCCTTATCAAATATTTGTTGACTGGGCAAATGAATATAAAAATATGAAAAGTAAAATTAGTTTTAAAATGTCCATTGAGGCCCTGCCTGAAATTAAAAATAAATATGTTCACATTGTTTAAAAAATTATACATTAAGTTCCCTGGCCTCATACAGACCGAGCATTTGGAATCTAACTAAATTTTAGATAAATGTCTTGATTTTTTGCTTTTCTTCAGTATATTTATTACAATGTAAAGTACAGGCTTTGACAGCAAAAAACAGCAGCAAATACCAAAGATAATGACATCTAAAACAGCAGGCAGTTCATTTTTATAACATTAAATGATATTAAATTCACCAATTGTGTTTGCTTAAAATTTGAGTTTTAATTTATGTTTTTATGGACATATGAGAGATTCTATTTCTCCTAGATGGCATTATTAAACTTTTTAGAAATCATCAAATATTTTATTAATATAACCCTTTCCTAGATAAAATTTGTTTTTCTTCTCCTTCAGAATATAAGAAGGGACACTAATCAATCTAGAATAATCTTGATAATAGTCACCCTGAGTGAATCTATAAAGAACCCCAATTTAAAAACAGTGACAATAACAAGTATCTGAAACACTCTGAAAAACATCAGCGTGAATTCTGTGTCCCCATGATAAGTGTGATTCAGGACACGTGTCTCAGTTTGCTCCACCCCCAACCCCAGAACTCTGTGCCAGCTTTATTATCCAGCTATGGGATCGCAAAAAAACTCATTTTCAAAACATCTCAGCTTACAAAACACAGCTAAATAAAACATCTCCTCTGAAACCTGCCAGACTCTGAATCATCTCATGTACATGTGTTAAGACGCAGGTTTGGGAGCCAAGGACATTTTGATGTCAACAGGGGGAAAGCAGTGGGGCGGGGCTGGGATGCGGTGGGAGTTGCTCCCTGATACTCCCAGAACCCTTTGTTTCTCAGAGCCCGGGGGGAGAGCAACTGTGCGGCTCAGGGCTTGTGTTGCTTTATCCTTATAGGGTGTTTGGGAGACTTGCAGCTGACACAGTGTAGACATACAGCAGGCAGATTTCTCAGTATTTTTGCGAAGAAATCTATGTAATTGAAGGAGTCCCTACAAACTGATTCATTTTCAGAATAAAATCTGGCTAATATGTTACCCTTAATATTGTCCCTAGAAATAAAAATGTAATTCTACTAATTCTAACAATTTAGAGAGAGCTGGAAATTTATCTGGGAGAATGATATCCTCATTAAAATCTGAACTCAAAATTACTTGTGTAATTGCTTAATTAATCTTATTTTAAGAATCATTTTTCTCAGAAAGCATTTCAACTGAAAAAGAATCATGTGGAAAAAGTCCTCATAAAATGAGTAAATGCAAAGTTTGAGATGCTAGAAAAATACTGATAAGAAATGTGGAAGTTTTAATAAGAAACTTTTATAAGACCAATGGTTATAGGTGAGTCATTACATACATATTGAATTAATGTGAAATTTTAGTCGCTTCTCCAAAACAAACTTTTCATTTAAATTCATTTTTAATAAGGTGGAATTTGACCTGAAAAAGTCTTGCTGATGCGGAGTGTCTATCACTTATGATGACATTGGAGAAAGAGTCCCTGCCTGCCTACTTGCCTAGTCCTAGAGAACTGCTGAGCATTGGTGAGGTCCGTGGTGGTCACCAAAGTAGCCCCTTCTGCGGGCCAGGTTCACTCCTCATTCTGGGTCTCTGCCCTTTTAGTGGCGATGGGAGCTCTTACTGGTGAACTTGGATGGCACCAGGGTGGCAGAATGACCAAAGTGACAAGAGCTGAAGAGGGGACATTGGGAGATATGTGCCTAACAGTGATGCTCTTGATTAGTAATAACCTACCTCAGTGAAAAAAAAGAAGGGATCCCTTCTGGGCTGAGTATGATTTCCCCCTACTTTTCCTCACTGCCACAGTAACCAGGGCTGCTCTTTGGAGCCATGAAGCGTACTTAGGAGACACCACACATGGGCAGAAACAAAAACATTGTCGTAAAGACTGAAATGCAGGCCTCACGTGGTTGATTCTGAGTACTATAAAGAACATAATCCAGAGTCTCCTGAATGACTTACTTAAACAGTTACCACAAAAAATAATCTTATATCTTCCTTACCAACACTTAAGCCAGGTTTTTCATTCTCTTCTATTGCATTAGCTATATTCTCCTCTTATGACACTCTAGTAAGAGATAGTGACAATCTGTCTAGTTTCTGATTTTACTGAAGTAGTTTTAATATATTTTCATATAAAGTAATATTAACTGTATTTGTGAAATTTTAAGATTTTATATGTGACAAATACAAGATTAAGTTCAATGCACATAAAAATGTATATTCTTTATTTGAAGTATATAGTTTCTAAAGTATTAAATGTACTGGTAAATTTCTTGATGGCCTTCCTTATTGTTTATTTACTAGATATGTCAACTTATGAAGAATTATTAAATTTATATTTGAAATTTTAAAAATTAAAATGAAGTTAAAAATTAGCTTTTCTTTTTTTATTATTGCTTCATTTTAATTGTTATTCTATTACAGTTGTCCCAATTTTCCCCATTTGCCCTCCTCTACTTGTCGCATCCCCCGCTCCCACAGCCAATCCCCACACTGTCGTCCATGTCCATGGGCCATTCATACATGTTCTTTGTCTAGCCCCTTCCCCTTCTTTCCACCATTATCCCCCCACCCCTGGTCACTTTGCATCTGTTCCATGTTTCCATGCCTGTGGTTCTGTTTTGTTTGTTAATTTATTTTGTTCATTAGATTCCTCTTATAGGTGAGACCATATGGTACTTGTCTTTCACTGACTGACTTACTCACTTAGCATAGTGCTCTCCAGTTCCATGCATGTTGTCGCAAAAGATAGAAGATCCTTCTTTCTTTCTGCTGCTTAGTATTCCATTGTGTGAATGTACCATAGTTTTTTGATCCACTCATTTATTGATGGGCACTTAGGCTGTTTCCAGCACTTGGCTATTATAAATAGCACCCCTATGAACATAGGGGGCATTAAGTTCTTTTGAATTGGTGATTCAGGATTCTTAGGGTATATACCCAGCCGCAGAATCTCTGGGTCAAAAGGCAGTTCCATTTTTAGTTTTTTAAGAAAATTCCATACTGTTTTCCATACTGTCCACACCAGTCTGTATTCTCACCAATAGCACACTAGATTCCCTTTTCTCTGAATCCTCACCAGCATTTACTGTTTGCTGATTTATTAATGATGGCCATTCTGACAGATGTAAGGTGATATCTCATTGTGGTTGTAATTTGCATCTCTCTGATGGCTAGTGATGCTGAGCATCTGTTCATATGTCTCTGGGCCATCTGTACGTCCTCCTGGGAGAAGTGTCTATTCAGATCCTCTGCCCATTTTTTAAATTGGATTGTTTGTCTTCCTGGTGTTGAGTTGTATGAGTTCTTTACATAGTCTGGAGATCAAACCCTTGTCTGAGGGGTCATTGGCAAATATGTTCTTCCATACAGTTGGTTCCCTTTTCATTTTGATGATTTCTTTAGATATGCAGATGATTTTTAATTTGATGTAGTCCAATTTCTTTTATATTTGAAATTTTAGAAATGAAAATGAAGTTTAAAAATTAATGTAATTTTTCTAATTTTTCCTTTATCTTTTTCTTTATTTCCCTTGCCCTGGGAAATATATTGGCAAAAATATTGCTACATGGGATATCTCAAATTTTCTTCCCAACATTTTCTTCTAGGACTTTTATGGTGTCACAGCTTATGTTTAAATTTTCTATCCATTTTGAGTTTATTCTGTGTATGGTATAACTTGGTGGTCTAGTTTCATTTTTTTGCATGTACCAATCCAGTTCTCCCAACACCATTTATTGAAGAGGCTATTTTTACTCCACTGTGTGCTCATGCCCCCTTTGTCAAATATTAATTGACCATAGAGACTTGGATTTATTTCTGGGTTCTCTATTATGTTCCATTGATTTATGTGTCTGTTCTTATGCCGGTACCAGACTGTTTTTATTACAGTGGCCTTATAGTATAGTTTGATATCAGGAATTGTGATCCCTCCTACTAATAAACTTTTTAAATTAAGAAATGGATGGGAAAAACAATTAAGTCACTGATCTTTGGTGTGCTGTTTCTCAATTTCAAATAGCAGATGGTGATTTTACAGTTCACTTTACAAATAATACACATGGAAGCCTTTGATGAAGATCACAGACATCTATGTTCAGGAGAGAAAGAAAAAATAAAAACAAGAAGAGTAGTGTTGTATACAAAGATACATGTAAATATAGGCACCTTTGAATTATACCCAAAATTACCCATCCCTCTCATGCTGAGACATTGTATCTGGGCCAAACATGTGCACTTTAAATCCTTTATGTGATTAATTTTTCTCCAGGTTACTCCTTGATCTCTTAGGTAAATATATTTTGATTGGACTTGTTCCACAGTCATACTCTACATCTGAATCCTGAACTAAACACAGTTTAGCCTTAAAGATAAGAGTCAAAAGTACAGTGACTTATTTCATAGATCACACATTACTACTTTCAGTGGTAAGTTAAAGCTATTTCTTGATAAAATCAACAGTAATCAAAAATGATTAACAATATGCCATCCTTTGCAAGCCTAATGAAAAAGGCCCATGGTTTTGCTCAAGAAAATGCAGGACTGCATATAGATATGAAAATCACTTTTGAGGAATGATGAGGAAAAGAAAGAAAAAGGTAAGTCCATTTTAAGCAATGGAAATTTAGACCAAGGAAGATATAAAAACGAATACCTTACAAACTACATGATGGAATATTTCAGCAGTCTGGAAAGGGAGAAAGAGTGTGTCTCAAATAATGTTTGGTAAACTGTTTAGCCGCCCATTTAAAAAAAATGTAGTTCCACAAGTTTTCCTTCTAATGAGAGGTTAGATCTCATTTCAAAAGACACATTACTTAGGTAAAATAACAAAGATAATCAGAAGCTAAAATTGAGCTTGACGCTCTATGCAGAACAACATACTACTAATTTACCAAAAATGTGCATTTCTAAATAATTTGTATATAATTTGCTCATCAGGGCTCAATAAAGAGGATATGGACAGGAGATGGCCAACTTGGCAATTGGCCAGCAGGTGACCCCTCTGAGTTCTGACGGAGGCCAGTGTTTCCCATCCCCACTGTGGGGATGCAGCACCGACTTCACAGACTCCCCTTCCAGGAGTGGTGAGGAGTGAAGGGGAGCAGGGAGGGGTTTCATGGTGAGCATTCCTGTCCATTCCATTTCAATGTCCTTTGGTGCATGGAAACAATAATCATGGAGAGAGAAAAGGAAGAGAAGTTAAATTCTTCAGGTGCCTGCATTCTTTACTTAAAGCAGAGGCCAGATGGAGTGAAGTGGACTGAAAGGCGAGGCCATGACCCATAGTGAGAACAGACACCAGGCCCCCGCCAGAGATGCGGCCACTTCCAGTAAGACCGCTGCCAGGAAAAGGCCTCAGCAGCCCTTCCCTTACCAAGAACATATTAGGGAGGATGTTTAGGAAAATAACTGTTCCTGTTTTGAGCTAAGGCATCAAAAATATCCTCAACTATTGCCTCATATTTTATCTAGAATGGGACAATATGGTCCTTTAAATATTGCTTAGCATTTTTTTTAGTGTGGGGCAGGGGTGTCCAACCTTTTGACGTTTCTGGGCCACACTGGAAGAAGAAGAGTTGTCTTGGGCCACACATTAAATAAACAAACACTAAGGAAAACTGATGAGCAAGAGAAAGGTTCATGCATAATTTTTGTGATATCTGCCACCACAGATAAGCAAAAAGTCCTCAGCTAATAACCTTAATTATGCAGTGGCTCTTTTGATAATCTTTTCAAATTGTCGAGCAGGTCCCAAGTTTGTGATCACTCATATAGAAAATGTACATATCTAAGTAATAAAACTTAGTATAAACCTTAGTAATAAAACTAAGCAATGTTTTAAGTACATTTATGATTTAGTGTTGGGATACATTCATAGCCATTCTGGGCTGCATGGGGCCCACAGGCTGTGGGTTGGTCACCCCTGGTGTAGGGCTTTCTTAGAATATAGGACCTGTTCATTGGCACCCAGACGCTGGATGGACAGCCACTGCCACCAAGAGCGTGACCTACAGAAAGAGCAGGCAAGTGTCCGAAGCTCAGGTTGCAAAGTGCAGCCACCACTTCTTCTCAACTCTCAGAAAAGTGCCTTAATTAGCCATGAATTCCACCTCACTATTCTTCTTTCTGGCTTCTCTTTGAAAAAGTCTGAAGACTCAGCAACAACAAGTGTCATCCTTGGTAACAATTAGCAAGTGATGGCTTGGTTCAAGTGTCCTCATCTTCGAACATGACCTCACCTCAGTCCCCTTCATCCCATCTGGCTCTATAAAAATTTTAATTTGCAAAATGAAACCTTAACATATCTAATGTAACACACATCACACAAGATTAGATCAGAGCTTCCACCTATGGAATCCGCCTCTGAGTGCATATTGAGTCATTCATCTATCAACATGTACAGTATTTGCTGAATGACTATACATATTGCCTTTTATTTCACCTATGAAAACATTCAGTGGTACTTCCTCTGTGATCCCCAAGGTGAAGCAATTACCCTGTAAACTTGTAAAAAACAAACAAACAAAAACCCAGAGAACAAGAAAGCTTGCCTGAGCTCTTACAGCAATTGTAATACAGACCACATCAGCTCGTAAGCTCTTAATCATAAACTATCTCATGTTCTTTTCCTCTTTAATGTATATTTATTTTGTCTCCCCGATGAAAATGTAACTCATCAAAGTCAGGATGTTTGTGTTTTTGTCTTTACGATCCCCCATGGTATTGTGTACTTGGTGAGAATGCAGTAAAGGCAGGGTCATTTACTTAAAACTGTCCTGTGAGGCAGAAATCTCCAGCAGTATCCTTCAACAGCAATGATGTTGCAATGTCTGAGACCATCTTCCTCTGTCCTCCCTTCCTTTATAGGAATAATCCAAGGCTGACTCACACAAAGCCATGCCAACTAATTTTTCTAGATGTGTCTTCTATTGGCGTCTTTCCCTCAAATCACAAGCCAGGTTCCTTTGAAGAAGGCCCTGGCGGAGGCAGAGGAATGATCGGGCTGGGATTACAATGCATATTCAGCCCTGGAACCCAGCACTGGTTACTGGCACTTACATGTTCACACCAGGCCCTGCCAAACCACATGTGCTCCAGTCCAAGGAGCTTCCTCTCAACACAGGGCAGGCTGGCAGGCCGCTCACTCAAGGAGATGAATCAAAAGCCCCGCGGGCAAGTAATAAACTCCTCTCCTTGGCACAGGCTGTAGGCCGAGATGGGTCCAAATTGATTCCACAAACATAGATAATTATCTAGAGCGAGTGCACCCAGGCTCTTTCCACTGAAAAGGGAGCCATGGATAGATCAAGGTAGTGAGTTGAGATGGAAATTTTACTGTTGGTTCAATGGGTTTAGGCAATATGAGATTATGGTTCCATAAATATGACATGATGAGGTGGGCAAATGGGTGTAAGCAATCTGGCCATTTTCCTGATAGTTTAGTTATTTCCACCTTATCTTGTGCTAGTACAGAATGTAGCATATAACACATGTCCAATAGCTGTTGTTGGACGAACTATTATTCCATCATTACAACAGGTAACCAGGCTTAAATGTAATCCCAACCCTCATACTGACAAAATAATAGTAATTGCAAGCTTTAGAGAAGGCAAATGGTTGCTGGTGAAAAACTTGTAATTACATTTACACATCATTAGAACAAGATGATTTTAAAATCGAAATGTCATTATTTCATCATAATTCAAAACAAGGAAGAAGATTATATTTGACATTCTCCCTTAATGCATAGAACTATTGTATTAGTGAGTTTCTCATGGGATGTTAGCAATGATGTTTTAATATGATTTAATCACATCAGATTATCATATGATACAATAATCAATTCAGTAGGTTAGGAATTAATACATCAAAGGAAGAAATGTCTACGTGGACCTGCTTCTTATCATTCCTTTCTCCATGTGTGATCCAGCAGTGAAAATCTTTTGATGGTTCTACAAAGTAGACTGTGGTCCAGAAAGGAAATAGGAAGAAAGAACCAGACCCACATGCAATTGTGTCCACTGAGTTATAAAGATTGCTCATCAGCACTAAGTAATAGTAGGAATAGCATTTAATTTCCTATAACACTGATTATTGATCTAAGTCTAAATTCTCTCTCCTTACAGGAGATTTCTTTCACCTTCCCTTCTAAATACTACTCTCTCAGCCCATCCTCACTCTCAGTTTAACCTATTTTGTTGTCTTCATAGCACTTACATTTTGAAGTTTCTGGATTTGTTTTTGCTTATTGTCTACAATTTTGTCCAATGCAAGCAAGTTCCACATCAGCAGAAACATTTCCTATCATACTGACCACAGAGTAGGTGCTTGATAAATATTTCCTAAATAATTAATGAACAAGGGAATATTAATATTTTCAAACTGTCAAAGCAACCACATCAAAATTTAAAAACAGGGTCTTTGTTTTCAAGTACATATGCCCAGAGTATCTTTAGCCTTCAGCCCACTCCTGTGTCATTTCTGAATATTGCCCCATTTCCTAGCTTCACTCCATCCCAGACCAGGGAGGGTATGGCACATGGGAACATGGGAGGTTCAGAGATAGGGCAAGCCTCAAGAAAGAGACAGAGTTGTCTTTCACAGTTTATTTTTTTGGATTTGGTTACAAAAGAAAAAGCAGAAGTCGGATGTTTTGTTTTGTAGACCACAGAAAACTATTGTTGACCTCAGCTAAAACCCTGCATTCTTCAGACTGCCTTAGGGCAACCAAGCAGAAGTCCTTCTGTGTTTCTTCCAGGAATGCCCTTTGCAGTGGGTCGTCTCAGCAGCTAGAGGAGCACTTTACCCTTCTTCCCATTCCTCCTCCTTTCTCCAGAGAAGACAGACAGGTGCAGGGGTGAGGACTCACACAGTAATCTCAGGGATGGAAGCCAAGTACAGATAACGGAGAGGAAGGAAAGGAGTCTGGCCCACTGGTGGCATCGAGGAGTTATCATACTAGCCCTAGACGGCTACCTTTAAAAATTTTTGAGAGAGAAAAACAGTTTCTTCTATCATCATTTAGTTTTTATTTTTATCCTATTTCAGCTAAATCTATTCTTATCAATAAATTATTAAAAGGGCTACAACTAAATAATCAAAATTATTAATTGGGTCCACACTGCCATGTTAAAATAGCTATATCTAAATATATACTTTTTACAAAGCTTTTACCTTGCTTACCTCACTTATCATTTTAATTATTAAAATATACTTCCTTAAGTTAGTTATAGCAGGTAAGGTCATACCTGTCTAACAAATGAGAAAGTAAGACCAAAGGTAAATCAGAGGAAAAATCATCTAAATTTTACCCAAAGGCTGTTTCCAGAGGAGTATACTGCCAATTGCTGAAATACATGTCAAGGTTTCAAGAATTCCTACATATGCCTCTTAATAAGATTCAGGATCTACTCATAGATTTCCTCTTTGAGAATAAACTAGTTAAAGCTTTAAGCATATATAAGGGAGACGACATCAAAGTTGCTATAGTTATCAAGTTTTTAAAAATATTTTATAATTTCTGTCCTGGCTGATGTGGCTCAGTGTATTGAGTGCCAGACTGCAAAGCAAGGGTCACCAGTTCGATTCCCAGTCAGGTAACGTGCCTGGGTTTCAGGCCAGGTCCCCAGTGGGGGGCACAGGAGACACAACCGTGTAATAACGTTTCTTTCCCTCTCTTTCTCCTTCCCTTCCCCTCTCTCTGAAAATAAAGAAACATAATTTTTTTAAAAAAGAAAAATGATCAATGTTTTTATAATTTCTGAAATATCTTCATAGTGAATATATATACAAAATAGATATAGCCAAAACCAATCTTTTTTTCATCTTAGTTATTGGGTAGTAAATAAAAGTATTCAACCCAACAACATGGGCCAAAGAATTCAGATGGTAAAGGTGAGAATGCACAGCAAGGCAAGGTCCATCTGCTAGCTGGATGTGCCAATATTTGGTACTCCGACCAAATTTTAGTGCACCATTACTAGCTGTGGAGGCATTTAAAGATTTATCAAAAAGCTATCAAATAGATTGCCATATAATTGATCTGATATATTTAGGGCAAGCAGACTGCATACTATTTGACTTGTCAATTTGAATCACATAAGGAATCAAATTGCATTAATACTATAAAATCCATTAATTGAAGAAGTTTTTTTCATACAAAAGGGACAAGTTAGCCATAGGTAAACTATAGCTATTTTGTGAAATGAATCTCTCCTAATTTTCTATGTTAACATGTTCACCATTGCATGATCAGTGTATTTAGAATACTGGATTAAGGGGTGATTTTTTAAAAATCTATGTAAAGCCAGTCTTTGAATATGAACATAGGTCCCTACGCTTTAGGTGGGTGAACTCATAGGAAAGAAAGTCTACCTTTATGACTAACTCCCGAGAGATTTTTTTAACATCATGGCTACTAACTTAGTCTCATGACTATAAATTTTGTGATGAGGTCATTATTTTTTCTGGAGATAAGAAAAATGGTAGGCAAAAATGTTAGTTAATAGCACCCTAACATCAATTCCTGTATCAAAGATGATTTTTACTTATTTCAAAAATAAGTACTGGTCTGTCTCTATAAACTATTAGAGTATCATTATTTTAAGATTTCAGCGCATTTTGGAAACATTAACTTATGTAAGAAAGAGGAGCATTTTGTAGAGTCTACCTAAGCTGATCAGTTCTAAAACTAAATATCAAATGATTTCTTGGACACAGACCTTTCAAGTTACTTCCAGACAGAGGCACAGGGCCTGAGTTTAAGTAAACTTTAGATATGCTCTGGGAAAATGAATTTCTCCAATGTTCTATGGTCTGGCTTCTCCTACCTACAGTCCCTGCGCCTGATACCTACAATCTTTACAATAACACACTAACCACTTCTGGACTCCCTGGATTCTGTCCTACATCAATGTCCTAGTTCTCCTTTGTGCAGTTTTGGTACTGTTTCATTTGTTTGTTTGTTTGTTTGTTTGTTTTGAGAACCATATAGTAAGACACAACTAAGAAACTAACTCCTTTTTGCCTATGATACGTATTTTGACAGAACTGCCAAACACCCCCCCACCTAAGCCTCACTTGCCCTGATCTCTTTCCGCCTACCACTCAGCCATTTTTTACAGCTAGTATTTCTCCATGCTTACATCATAATCCCAAAGATGGCTGATGTCGAAAAGAGCCACTATTGATTGTATTTCTATGGTTGAATTTGCTTCCAATGAAAAAAGAAATTGAAGTTTTGGTAGAAAAATCTGCATCATCACCACCCTCATCCTTAAGCTACACTTTTTTACAGAACCAGTTTTGCAGAACTGGTCACATCAGCTAAACCATTAAGGCTACAAGTAAGAGAAAATTCCATTGAAAACAGCACCAATGATAGGATAATTTATTCTCTCACAAGACAAGAAGTCTAGAAGTGAGGTTGTTTCATAGTTTATTCAAAAAATCAACCTCATCCTCAAGGACACATGTGCTTAAGCTATAGATGGCCTCTTTGTCTAATTAAATACTTATATGTTATTCAGTAAAGAATATAATTAAATGCAATAAAGAATTAAAGTATGATTCCTTAATTCAGATAGGTGAAATATCTCTCCTTTAAAGGCTTTGAGACTTAAAATTGCCACCTTTGTTCTCAGATATATTGTGTGGCCCTGAGATACATGTGATTCAATCTGAAGAAAAGCTATGACATGAATTATCACACAAGCCTTGGGGGATCTGATGAAAGGTGTTGTAGGGCTATTAGTAACTTTTCCGTAATGACATGCTACCTGCAGGATATCTCATGCATGGACACGCATGGTCAGATTTCCATTCTTAACAGGGCTTTAAAAATTGCACAATTTTTGTTGGGAAAATAAAGGATAAAACTTAATCAACACATTTGTTATGAGGTCACATAAAATTGTATTTCTCTTGACAGATTGGTATGTGGGTATATGTGTGTGTATACATATTTATATGTAAAATATATATGTTAATATACACACAGGCAAGCTCATATACACACATATATAAATATATACATGCAACCATTATTTAAAAGAGTTGAAACTGCCATGCTTTTCAAAGGTGGCTGTCCCTTTGCCACCTGGCTGCCCTTTGGATGGTGGTAGACAGCACAGTTTCTGTTCCTGAAATGGACAGGAAAGGTAATCACTGCAGTTGCCACGTGAGCCACTTACATATCAGGGACCTAATTCCTGGCATCAGCTGTAAGTCATTGACATTTCCTGAACGTGAACTACAAGAATGAATAAAATGACTTTTCTTTCCTAGTTGTTTCCTTCTATGAGTCTATTATTTGTGTTGCTGAACAATGCTTAAAACAGCTATCTAGTTAATGATGAGCTCTGTAGTATCTTTTTGGTGTGTAAAGTGTTGATTAAGGGACTTCAAACCAACAATTGTAGTTCTGTCCAAGCAGATGGGAAAATTCATGGGGACACACTTTTTAGTGCTTTAACTTAGGGTCCAAAATGTCTCGTTAT
The DNA here is from genome assembly GCA_004027475.1 of Anoura caudifer. Lineage (NCBI taxonomy): Eukaryota > Metazoa > Chordata > Mammalia > Chiroptera > Phyllostomidae > Anoura > Anoura caudifer. The sequence continues at coordinate 16,201 of PVKU01000435.1, read as the reverse complement.
CGTATCAAAAGTAAGGCCACCATAGTTTTATAAGTGAATTCAAATTATTTTTATTTTTTTATGCATTCTTGGTAACATACCATTCATTTTGAGAGCAAAATTCTCAGCTATCTTGGCATTTGTAAGAGAATAACAACATTTCTACTTTTCATGACTCACAAGGATATGGGTACCAGCACTGGGTTCTACTTTAGCATAATTTACCACGTGGATAGAATCATTCAGGCCCAGGATAAATCCCTCTGAGAGATGCCAAAGATTTGGGCGGCTTTTCAGATTAAACAACAGTTAACTCTCTGGTGCGATGCAAAGATGCCCTGGAGGTTAAATACGCAGGCCCTGGGTTCTGCTTCCAAGAAGATAAAGTAAATGTCTTTGTTCTACTCTCAGACTAATTACAACTAAAAACCCTGGACTTTCCACATAAAACAAACATGAAAAGACTGAAAGAAGCAGAGAAGGCAGATTAGCTAGGGACATTGGAACCTAAGGAATGGCACGGAGCTGAGTTCCCCGAAATTTTCTTGTGGCCGCATACATCCCAGACTTGAATTTAAAGAAGCTAGCAACCTACAAAACACTAACAGGCATAGACAAAAGAAGTAAACAAACTAAAACACCCTTTCAACAAGAACTACTCCACTCCATCCAAATTCCACCAAAAGCCATGGTCCAACCCATAGCCACACCAGCAAAGGCTGAATGAGTTGCCTGGACACTTACCCACACCAGGCTATCAGAAGGAGCCCAACCTCCCACCCTGGGGTTCGTGTCTCAGAGAATGCCAAAGAGGGAGAGAGAAGACTTTCCCCGCCACCTGGCAGCAAAGAGACCCTCTCTCCCCTCTGTAGTACCAGTGGAAGCCACATAGAAAGAAATAACCCCTGTACTTCCCAACCAGGAGTTAGGAGTGAAGATCTAGTGAGGAGCCAGAAACTCCACTCTGACCCAGGGGTCATGTGGAACCTTCCAGCTTCAGGTGTCAATGGAGGCCAAGGGGGAAACCTGGACTTCTACCCCCATTTGACAGTAACAAGATGTCATCGCTCCTTTTCCTCCTGCAGTGGAGCCACAGATGATTTAAATAAGATCCAAAACCTTTAACATAATACCCCCCAAATATACAGGTCTTAATGAAAGTCATTCTTCATACCAAGAACCAGGAAGATCTCAAAGTGAATTTCAAAAAGCAATTAACAGATGGTAACACAGAAATGACAGAGATATCTTTAGGATCTGGGGCTACAGAAAGAGTTTTTAAATTTAACACCAAAAGCACAATTAAAAAAAATAAATTGAACTTTGTCAACACTAAAAACTTTTATGTACATAGGATCCTATTAAGAGGGAGAAAAGACAGTATGCAGGCTGAGAGGCAATATTTGCAAACTACACCTTTAACAAAAGGACTAGAACCTGGTATATGTAAAGAACTCCCAGAACAAACAGTAAATTAACAAACAATCTAATTAGAAAATTGGCAAAAGACACAAACAGACATTTCACCAATGTGGATATGCAGAGGACAAGAAAACATTAAAAAGTGACAGTATCTTTAACCATCAGGGGAAGCAAACTAAAACCACCATGAGAAATCATATGCCCCTATAAGAATGAATAAAATAAAAATAGTGACATTAATACTGGTGAGAATGCAGAGGAACTGCATCACTCATGTATTTCTGTAGAATTGTAAACTGGTGCAAAACTTCTGGAGACCCATTTTACAGTTTCTTTAAAAAAAAAAAAAATGAAACTACCATATGACATAGAAGTTGAGCTTCTGGGCACTTATCCCAGAGAAATGAAGATTTATAGTCACATAAAACCCCAGCTTTATCAGCAATAAATAGTATCCAAAATCAATGAACGATGCTATGAATAAATTCTCTTTTTCTGTCGTTTTTAAATTCTTTCCATATAGTTTCCAAGCAACTGTCAGACTTATTCTAGAAAGGACAGGACCAAACAGGCATGCTTGAAACAGATTCACATAAAGAGCTGTTAACACATGTGACTGAAATACAAATTTGTGGGGGGGCAAAACTATTCATTATAAATGAGCAGCAGTGGAAGTCCAAACTGGTCCTCAGGGACTCCAACGGCCTTTACAGCGCTCACCGAACGCCGTTAACAAGGCATCCCAACCACAGGTGATCTCCTGTAAGGCACATTGTAAGAACATCTGTGATGTAAAGTGTAACTCACAATGCTCAGATCTTTCTAATTCGCTTAATACAGAGATTCCCACATAAATAAAGTTGAAAAGCACATCAAGCTTTACCTTAGTGCTTATAATCACTGCCCAACCAAACAAATAGTTATGAAAATACATTTGCTGTTCTCTAGGCTTATTTATGTGTAGTGAGCATGGCTTCATCTTCTAAATCCAAATACCTTTTATTAGAATATACAGTTGGGCTGGTCTTTAAAAAGTTTAAAAGAATACATTCTAAATACATAGAATTGCAAGATGTGGGGGATCTTCTTTTAGAAATATCTTTTGCTCCTGGAAATTAATAATCTTTTGTAGCAAGAAGATGATGGGGAGGCTCATATTGGGGGGGAAATTATAAGAATTAGTCTAGAATTCAACTCTGACCTCCACTAATTTCTGTTCTCCCTTTCCCTCAAGGCAATAGCATTTCCTACCATTAAAACGCCAGGCTTTTGAGCCAAGGGATAAATTTGTGTGCGTATGGTGCGCATGTAGTGTAATTCAAAAACTGAATACTTTTAAGCTCTGAAAAATATGCCCCAAAGAACTGACCTGCCTGCCTATTTTTGTACAGCATCAGGATGCGTCATTGTTCACCAGAACTTCATCAATAGAAGTCAGCGATTCAAGCCGAATTAGAGATGACAACTACGCTACTTGTTTCCATAGTTAATCCCGGAGTCTGTTTTTACTTCTCTTTTTAAGATTTAGTTTATTTATTTATTTTTAGAGAGGGGGAGGGAGGGAGAAAGAGAGGGAGAGAAACATCAATGTGTGGTTGCCTCTCATGCACCCCACACTGGGGACCTGGCCCACAACACAAGCATGTGCCCTGACTGGGAATTGAACCAGTGACCCTTTGGTTCACAGGCTGATACTCAATCCACTGAGCCACAGCATCCAGGTCTGTTTTTACTTCTAATAAACTGTTCAAGCAAACTATTAAAAAACATTTTAGAAAAGCCGGTTTATTATCACACAGAAAGGCCAGTGAATAACCTTTGAGTATGTCTGAACGTGTCACGATGCAAATGAAGCTGCCACTTGCTTAACAGAATTGGGGTTAAACATTTTATTATTGTGTCCAAAAGGATAAGTTTTACTGAAGTCCCACATATTGGCATTGGGTTGCTATTAGAATCCTATTTACAAGACTATATTTTCAGGGATCATTTCTATAGTTTGCTACTAGAATGCTATTTACAATGGAAACTTTAAAAAACAATAAAGTATTTAGACACCAACATATCTGTTAACAGGACAAAGAAAATACCTTTTATCAAGAGGACTCATAGAAATGACCATACGGTTTTGGCCTGCACAATTTACAAGAAAATTTGAAGCAGGTTTAGCGCAGAGCCACAAAAATTATTAATAGGTTGAAAACTGGGATCTAATAATAAGGATTTTAAAAAGCCTAGGTTCAAAGGGAGACAAGATAAGTAAAAAGTTAATAAACTTCAAATTACCCAAGATCGTTCAACAGCAGTCTCCTACTGCTTTCTACCACATCTTCTACAACCCTCCGTGGCTAGGAAAAGAAGGAGTAAACCTTGTATTATCATAAAAGAAGGCAATGAAGTCACTGAAAAATGCCAGACCTTTCAGGAAAAGCTGAGTTATCTGACATTAGGAGAATTTGGCTTAATTAAAAATTATAATCTGAAAGTAAAAAACAACCATGACAATTCTTTTAAATACAGAGAATCATGCAAGTGCAATGGAATATACAAATGCCTTTGTGAGACTCGTAGCATTTATTATCAAAATTTTTCTTCTAAAGGGTTGTCTCCATGGAGCACTGGACTTGAGTCCTTCATTCTAAAGTCCCTACAGAGGCAGAGGCCATGTAATTGTCATAGCTCACAGAATGTTCGCAACTTGTTTTATTTGACATACAACAGATTTAAATCATTGTTATATCTTGAATATCTGTTCAAATGAAAACTCACTGTACCACAACATTTGTGATTTCCATTGTCAACTATACATAGGTCTAGTACAATTCCTTCCTTTTTCCAATTGACTATACTTTTTATCTTTTCTAAAAATAGAATTCTGTGTTGCTATCAAGACTATGGTTCATAATCTTGACTATAGTCTAATTACTGAAGACACACTGAAGGTGTCGATGTGTTCTCAGAGAGTAAGACTTAAATGAATCTTCAGTTATGAAATCACATTACAAATTTACTTAGAACATATCAAAATATGTCTCTCCTACCTAAATTCTGGTATTGAATCCCACCTTTCATGAACTATCTAGCATAGATACATATTGTCTGACTGACAACAATTTTCTGGAATTTTACATGTATAAATATTACATTTATTGCCACCCCCTCTTCCTTTTGCAAATTGGTCTTCCATATCTCTTGTATTAGAAAACTTGGTTTTCCTGAACTCCAGAGAATGGGGTTTGGGCCAAAGCTTAACCACAAGACTTAAAGGCCCTATTTTATAAAACACACACTCTCCAAATTGTTTGCCCAATTTCACTGAAGTTTGTTTCCCATAATATTCTAAAAAATATCAGACACACAGGCGTCAGTATGATTAATTTTGATGATTACTTTAGTTTTTTTCTGCTACCCAGTGACCTCTAGAAGCTCTGAGTTCGGTTGAATACACATAGAGTCAGTTCAGCTAACTGAAGTGTTTGTAAATAAATGATATCTCTTCTCCATTAGCATGTCTCCATCTTGACCTACAAGAGTGGATTGCATGGGTGATCCCAGATGACTAATTTGTCTTTTTTTTTTTTTTTTTTTTTTTGCAAGGGAGCAAAAAATACGCAGAGAAATAAATGTTTTAAAGTATGCTCAGGGACTATTGCAAAAACTGAATTTCTGCTGGATTTAAGTCAAGCTTTCCTATGAGTTTTGTATTTTTTGCCATAAAATTTAAAGTCCAATAAATGACAACAAGTAATGTAAAGTTTTGTTTCCAGATTAAAAGATGCCTACAGATTGGTCTTATTATTTTCATAAAAATCCTATAGCCTAGATATTATCATTCTCATATTACAAATGAGGAAACAGACCAAGGTAGGTAAATTGCCCAAGTCTCATGGATTGGAAATGGTCACTTAATCTCCATTGTGAGACAATGTCCCTTGGCCACCATGACATAGAGTGTGCACATAAATGCATGTGACACAAATAGAGACACACAGATATCATCTTTTAAATGCAACATAGAGATTTCTCTAAATTCCAGTTTTCTTTGAAATCCCTTCTCTGGCTGATAATACTGTGCTGGCCAAAGGCTGTGTTTGTGCATTTCAGTGCAAAGTAAAATAATACCTGTCTATTTAATTAGAGAACTCAATCTAGAAGTTATATCAGCTACTAGAAAAGTATTCTCGTTACCTGTTGTTTCTTTAAAAAGTGAGATAACATCTGTATAACTAATTAGAAAGTCAATCTATAAATTATATTAACTAGTAAAATTAACCTTTTTATATATCATCTCTAAGAAAACATGTAGATAGTTTATATAGTATTTTCAATTTTGAAATAATTCACTCTTTTTCACAGTTTAAAAATTATTAGTTTTATCTATTACATCATGATATTAATACTTTATTAAAATGCATATTCGATTCTGTATTGGTGAGATGACTATGATGAAGTCCAAACTTTCAATGGCTGCATTGGAAGCCTATTTCTCAGTTGGACAACAGTCAGACCTGCATGTTGCTGGCGGGTTGCTTCTCTTAGCGTGAAGGTTCAGAGACTGAGTGCTTCTAGCTTATGACTCTTCCAGATCTTGGGGCCCCATTTTCCTCTGCCCAAGCTGGCAGACAGGGAAGAAAGCTTAAGGAAAACACACCCTTGACCATGTTTCTGCTCGTGTTCCATGAGTGGGATCTACTCCCACATCTGACGCAAATGTAAAGGACGCTGTGGAGCCTGGATCAGCAGCTCCTTCCCAACTACAACTCTGAGTTATGGCAGGCAGGGCAGTCGTGAATTTGGTGGTCATTCGGCATTTCCGTGTAACTATGAAAAGACACATGATCTGCCTGCCTTTGTTCGGTCACATGTAACCAATGATTTGTATATCATTTTACATTGCGTATCTATAGCCAACAGGCTAGGTAAAAACACTATATCGGTATGTGAATGTAACCTAAATTTCACTGTTCCTCTTATGTGCAAAAAGTGAGAAAGTTACTTGTTCTCAGAATTTACTTCATTTCTGTAAAATGGAATTACAGATTGAACATTTATCAAACCACCCATAATCAAGGCTGAAAGAGCTGTATAAGACAAAGAAAGATAAACTACATTACAATGGAATTTTGGACATTTGTCATTTTCAAAGTATTTTATATCTAACACAATATATGTACAGTAAGTTCTCACTTACTGACATTAGCCATTGATTGGTTCTTGGAAACTGCAACCTGAAGCAAAATGAGAGATAACAAAATCATTTTTAACATAGGCTAATTGGCAAACAATGGCATATTTCCCCTCACAAAATTCTCCTCACTCCTGGCAGAAGACTTCTATTAGGATGAGTCTACTGCAGACATGATCTATGGAATGGAATAGTCAAGTGTAAAGTTTCTGCAAACTGAGGAGAGCAGGACAGGATGGAATGTGATGCAGAGAAGGCCCAGCAACCTGGTTCATGTGGCTGCATAGCAAACACACTTACATGCAGCAGGGGAAGTAATGGGCAAGAGGTTTGCAGACTTGCCACGAAACCTGGATCATATATTTACTATATGTGTGTTTGGATGTCTTTAAACATATTTGGCAAACTTTTAATCCATAACATGCTATTTCTCATTTGTAAAATGAAGTTTGTAATCTTGACCTCATTTTAGCAAAAGTTTTAACATTTTTTTTTTACAATCTAGTTCCAATGACGCTGTATTTCGTGTACCCAGATGGCTGCTTGTGTGGTGATCAGCATTGGGAAAGGAAGAGCTCTCAAGAGAGCTATTAGCTTGTCCACCTGGTATGGTCTCAGAGAAGGAACCGATAGATTTATCTGAATAAGTGGTTTATGGCTGTTGTCTGAGACCACCTGTGCAAGGCATTTGTCTGACTTAACCCACATGGTGTGCACATGCATGTGAGCACTCTTAGAGACCCACTCGACACCATCCACAATGTGCAATTGGAGATAGGCATTGTGTTTTCCGAGCTTCGCTTTTTGTAACTGTCATGTGCTGTGAATTATTAATTCAGTGAGATTTAGATACTCATGTAATTCAATTACCATACTGTAACAAACCTATTTTAAATTGGTCGCTAAAGAGAAAGTGATAATGTTTTCAGATTCTTTCTACTTTTTAAGATCTGTAATTGAAAAATCTGTCAGTAAATAATCTGTTTGGAATACAAAATGGTACCATAATCCAGAGGCCTGGAAGAAAAACTGTGACTTCATAAATTGAAAGATGCATTCCAGATTTACAGTTGAAATCAAGCAAATCAATGCTTTCTTCCAAATCTGATGCCTTCCCCTATGACGTGCAACTACTGACAACCAAAAGTGAAAAATTAGACAATTCTTAATAGTATAACTGAATACTACTTTGCCTGAATTTGGGATTGGACTGGTTGCTTAAATATGTAATTTTGCTATAAGTCTTTTTCTATGATACATAAGGATGAAGATTTCTGCTTTTAAAATTTTTTGAAAGAGTTTGTTGGTTTTCAAACAATAGTGCATGGAGAGAATAACTCACTTTCCACAGTGCCTTGTGAATATTTTTATTATAATGAGTCCTCGCTTATAGACAAATTTTCAATATTTTCTATCCCCTAAGAGTAATATTATAAATTCCAGTTAGATTAAGTGCTACTGGAGAGTAGGATGTCTTGATGATTCTTTTTGGTGACTTCTAGCAAGCTAACAGATAGACTTTACTATATGCAACCGTGGGTTATAGGTTTGGCAATCTAGGTCTTAGTGTAATTAAATTGCTCCAAAAGCAAAATATGAATTCAGCATAGCATTATGCAACTCTTAACTTTGTCCCATGAAAATCTGTGAGACTCTCTACATGACTTGTACTATTTTTCTTATATACTTTAAAGGGCAGTCTCTTAGTACTTAATTTGAAGAAAATATACTGCATAAAAATGGTCCTCAGAAATCCTCAGCATGAGATCCTTGGAACAGGCTGATGTGATGAGGGTGGAATATGAAGGTCATGAGATGTTTTGATCAAGCCAAACCAGAGGAAACCCACTTCTTGCAGCCGCACAGTGTCCTGCTTTGTTTCCTACCTCCTCCTTTGTGATGAGCCAGCAAAAGGTTATGATGAGAATCACTGCAAGTGTCAGAAGACATCGAATGTAAAGAGCCAGATCAGCAACCAGGAGGATGTGCAAGCCCAACATTTTGTAGATACTTTAAGTTTTGCATTTAAAGCTCTTCTCTCCCACACCAACCATGGGAACACAATTATTTGAGAAACAACTTCCTGTTAGAGAACATTTAGTGTTAGGGGAGGTGGGAGGGAATAATGGGGGGAAAGGGAGAAGGGTCATCAAGGAACATGTATAAAGGACACACAGACAAAGCCAAAGGGGGTAGGATAGAGGGTAGGAGGTGGGGATGGCCGGGGTGGGTGGGAGTGGTGGAAAAAAACAAAATGAGGTAATGGATGTTTAACTAGACTTACTGTGATGATCATTTTGTAATATATACAAATATTGAATCATTATATGTATACCTGAAACTAATATAATATGTTAATTATACCTCAATAAAAATAAAAAAATAAAATAAAATACATTCAAAATAAAAATATAATGTCTGCTGCTTCTATTGCTTTGAATCCTTCCACAGTACAAAACGTCTAATGAAGACTTCATAGAACAATCATTTTTGCCTTGAAGCTGACCAAATAAAGGATAGTTTATAGTTCTTCACTTTAGCAATCAAAGAAGTCTGCTGTGATTTAGGTATGAGTCATGCTCTCTGTCCATGCACTAAATTTGTCCAATAGTTAGTAGATGCTTAAGATGAGCAAATGCAGCAAACCGTCTTCTTTGTGGTGGTGAGTGTGCATGTGCTGAAATGCCAGAACCTAGATATTTTCGATAGTTTTGGTACTTTTTGAGATTGTAATCAAAATCATTTGAATTTTTAGAATTAATTATAGTGTTGGACTGATCGTCTTAAAAGTACTCTTAAACTTTTTGACATAATCCCCCATTAATATTGGAACTATGAATCTAAACTTTCAATTGATTTGTTAAGGAAAACCAAGCTCATTGGTAAATGCTTATGCTTACACAAATAGGAGCATTCTTTCCCCAGAACGAGAGCCTTAGGACTTATCTTCTACCTCTGCTTGTCACACTCCACCAGAGGGTCTGTGGAGAGGTTCATTGCTGCACAGCACATGTGCACACACATGTAGGGCAGGTGGGAAAGAACGCAGGAGGAGGCACGGACTTCACTGAGCCCCACTGTAATGAATGTTTACTTCACTTTCATTTGAAAGATCACATGATGGTTGAAGTAATACTAAAGGTAAATCCTCCATGCTTTTTTCAAATCATTAACCCAGGTACAGTGAACATGCTAAGAATAAATATACTGAGGATGTGAAGGTCAGCCCACATTTTGGCCTGGAGCACTGATTCCTCCCATCTTCTGGGTAAGGGACCAACACCAAGAATCTCACCAAAGCTCTGTGCATTCTCACTGAAATGCAGAAACACATATCCACAAACTTAGAAGTCAATTACCTTAGTCTGGACTACAGTGTAAGAACCTGAACAAGTGCTAAGTCCCTCGCCCTAGGGGTCTTACAAAAAGCCATCATGTGCACTAACAGTCTCCAATGTATTGATCCACGAGCCAACAATTTTTATGTTCATAAGGTGGCACCAATGAATATACTTGACAGGCATGATAAAAATATTTGCATAAACCCATATATATATATATTATACACACATAAACTAAGTAAAATATATTTGACACCCTATGTTTAACCTTCGATTGCAAACTTCTTTTTCAGTTTTCCATAACTCAGAATCCCTGACTTTCCTTCTAAGTAATGGATATATGTATACTCAAAATATCAAGTTTACGTATTAATGATTCAACACTTGACCTGAACAATCATCAGCCCACCAATTTACTATATTTTCTAAAACAATAAAATTTATTTCCACAATAGAATAGAGCTCAGGAACTGAAGCAAAATATTGACCATTTAAAAAAAATTAAAGGAATACTACTATGAGATTCCGTTCATGTAGAAGATATATTTTACAGAATATGGCCAAATAGTTTTTACCTTGAAAGAGAACTGCAATATATGAAGACGATGAAATCCAGAGAAAGGAAAATGTTGACACAAATATGCAGCCACACACACCCAGTGCTGCGGCTTCGGTGGTGGCTAGCATTAACACATCTGAAACGTGTGCGGATCTCTGCAGGTGTCCCAGGGAACTTGAGTTTCAGAGTCAGAACGTTACATGGCCAAGTACTGCTTAGAGCAGCAGAGTGTGGGGGCACCCGTGGATAAACAGTTCACGACACAATAGTAGGACATTTAATGAGAAAAATATTGGCCATTTATATATTTGCAATATTCTCAACTACATTCCATACAGAAGTTTCAGTCAACAGGTTGCCAGGTAGTCAATCAATGTCTGGAGACATTACATGATTCCTAAGATACTGGCTACTTGGCCATAACCCCTTGGCACATGGGAGACTCTCTAATGAGGCTGATTCTTGGGAAAAAATTCTGGTCCCAATGCTAGGATCACGCGTGGGTATAGCTCAACTCACCCCCATCTCCTTCTACAGCAGCCATCCTTTCAGTGGTTCCCAGTAAAATGTCTAGAAATGCTCAGACATACCTATCACTCTCCAATATCCCCAAAATATCTACCATGGAATCTAAGGGCTATAGGATTTTGCACTAAAAACAAACAAACAGAAAAAGGCAGGGGAGAGATAATTTCTTCTTAGGTAATTTTATAAAGTATATCATAAAATGTTCCTTTATATGTAAAATTTTATAATATAAATTATTAAATTAAAGACCTATTACCTTGGGTCTTCACAAAATTATTTTATTACCTAAAATTTTATTTGGTTATTAACCAAAAATCTATTAGCATCCTGGGGACTAATATTTTACGACACTTTAGAAAATCCTTTACCATACTGAAGAGTTTGTTCCACATTTTTTTTTTTTTGCTTCCACTGCTAAACCCCTTCATCTAACCAAAATAGATGCTCAATTTTCCTTAGTTCTTCTCCTTTATCTCAAGCTCTTCCTCCAGAAACCATGGTTTCCTTCCCTTCTCCAGAGTTAATATCAGCTATGACCTAACATTGACTTTCTTTCCAAAACTTTCACAACAGATGATTGTCTTATTGAGAAACTTATTACTGGGTTGGTAATTAAAGGTACCATATTAATGAAATGTATCCTGCTTCACTGTTTTGTCGTTGCTATAACTCCTTTTTACAACAGTTTACATCAAGACACATGTGCATTTTAAAGTAATTTAGCTGTCAATTCAATCATTATGTTAGTTCTCCTCAACTTTCATTTGCTCCAAATTTGGAAGAATAGAAATCAGCAAGCAATTTTATCATGATGGGCTCTTACCTAACTTGCGACAACATGGTTGTGTCCTATTCTGACACAACCACCCTTTGAACACATATCCATTGCGGTGAAGAACCACGGGGTTCTCATGATTTTCAAGGGCTCTTCAGCCCAAAAGGGAACAGGATCCTTCATTCTCCCATGTGCTCCATAAAAGTTATTAGTATTTGCCTGAAAAATAACAATATTTTGTCTTACAAAGGGGGCCCCCAAAACATGGAATTTATTTCTTAAATAAATCATGTATTTATTCTAACATGTTTAAACAGTCACCTAGTCTCCATTTGATGCAATATACCTTTCAAGATGTTTTTTCTACTGCTCAAATCAATTTTTGAACTCATCGATTTTGATGTCTTTTAGTGCTTCTACCATTTTTTGTTTTACTTTTTCCACATTGGCAAAATGTTTCTCTTTGAGGATTTTTTCATCTGGGGCAACAAAAAATAGTTGTTTGGGGCAAGTTTGGGTGAATAAGGAGGGTGGGGCATAGGGGTCATCCCATTTTTGGTCAAAAACTGCTGAACACTCAGTGTGGTGCCGGCAAGTGTACTCGTAAATCACCCATCATGAAATGGGCAAATGTGTTGAAACAGTCTTCAAAAAAAAATAATTCACTGAAGCCAAACACAGCCTCTCCCAAAAACGCCAGTTGTTACATTGATACATATGGGTTCGTAGAATACTCCTAATGGGGGAAGCCAGTAATACAAGGGGCCCACCCTCCAGATGATAATTCCGGTTTTTTGAGGGTCCTCACTCATACATTTAATTGCTTGGTCTCTGGAGTCCAATTCCTTGCCTTGAGTGTACGCTCCACCATTTACTCTGTGACTTTTGCAAAATTAACCTTTTTTGCCTCTGCTTTTCAAATGTAAAAATGATAATAATACTAATACAAACACCCATCAGTACTCAACAGATTTCTCCTCATATCTCACAGAGTAGAACTTGATCACAAATTAATTAGCATTAAGAAGAAGGGGATTTTTTTAAACATTAGAGAAATTCAGATTTCCCCCTACGATGGGAATAAGAATCGTGTTCCTCAAGGGTAATACTTGAACTAATTTGGTACTCCATTGGCAAAGAAAGCCTTGGACGGGTACATAGAGAGTAAGCAAATAATGGCGTCTGATGTATTATTAGATCTTGGCTTCTTTGCACTTTGAAGTGAGCTGTAGTAAGACTAAAAGCTTTCAAAACAATTTCAAATAATGCTGTCCTTAAATATAAACAAAAAGAAAGGGAAAGCAGTGCCACGTCCAAATAGAGTGAACTGGACTACTCCACATGTGAGCTGATTTAGGGAACTTCAGTCAACAATGAAAAGCAAACAAGGCGAGTTTTTATTTGCATCCTACTCTTTCAGTGCAAAGTCTGATTTCACAGTTTGAATGACAAAGATCTAAATAAATATGTCTGTGAAAAAATCTACTCCAAGAATGTCCACTTGCATTTCAAAAAATGTTTGATTATGTTCATATTACAAAGCTTAGTTATCTTTTTATTTAACACAAACTGTCCTGCTTTTGTTAGCTCTTCAAGTAGCCAGATAAAAAATTTAAAAATGACTATTTTTAAGGATATGAGAAGTGATGTATTGAAATATTTTATCGGTTTAGGTTCAGTTTGGTAATCTTTCTTCTTAGTTGGAGAGCAGACATGAAAAGAAGGGGGTTTATAAAAATGTCTTCTAACTTCTGGCCAAGATGGCAGTGTAGGTAAACATGGCTCACGTCCTTGCACAATCACATCAAAATCACAACCAAACCATATAATAACCGTCATTCAGAACCATCAGAAATTGAGCTGAATGGGAGTCCTACAACTATGGAATTAAAAAAGAAACCCCATTGAGACTGGTAGGAGGGGTGGAGATGCACAGGGGACTGGCCCCACACCCACATGTGTCAAGTACGAATTTGGAAGGATATCTCAGGAGGGAAGGTTTCCAGACCCCAAACCAGCCCCCAGCCCAGGGTTCCAGTGCCAGGAAGATAAGTCTCCATGACTTCTGACTCTAAAAACCAGTGGGGGTGGAAGCTGTGGAAGACAAACTTCAAGAGTCTCTGGCAGTTGCTCTTAAAGGGCCCACACACAGACTTACTCAGACTCGTTCCCTCTGAGCTCCAGCATGGGGGCAGCAGCTTGAAAGGCCTCAGAGACATAAGGGGAGCAACTGAACTGTCAGGCATCAGGGCGAGAGCTGAGGGGAAGCTTTCTCCCAGAAAGAAGTGCCGGTAGAGGCCATTATACCTTTTCTGAGCCTCCCCCCACCCCAGAGAGCCACAGAGTCGGCAGACAGGTACCATATCTGAGACTCCATCAGCCTGGCCCATACTACTTGCCTCTCCTGGTGATTCTCTGAGGCCCTGCCCCACCCAGCTTTCAGGTCCACCCAAGCCATTTCCAGTGCCTTTTCCATACGAGTGGCTTGTCTTGGTGCATGCTTCAGATTTTCCTAATTTCTCTCAAACAAGCAGCATCTGGTTTCTGTGAGCCCTGTACCTTTTACTAAGTTGCCTCAGGTCCAGCACTAGCAGCAACCAGCCTTGATTCACAGCTTGGCCTCTCCAGGTTACCTCTAAGCCGAGCACAAGTAGCAGCCACCTGCAGACTGCAGCTCATGCCATGTGACTCCAGACAGAACATAAGCAGTAGCTGACCATGGACATGCAAACAACAATCAAGGCTCAACTGTAAGAGAAAGGTGTACACAGCCCACACAGTGAATGCACCTTGAGTACCCAGCTTGAATAATAGATGAGGCCATGCCACTGGACCTTAGTACATTACTACTACTGCTGCTACTACTACTACTATACCTACTGTTATAAAAAAGGATACACTAATTGAAATAAAGAACCCTTTACAGGAACCAACAGTAGAATGGATGAAGCTGAGAATCAAATTAGTGATTTGGAACATAACAAAGCAAAAAACAATCAGTAAGAACAGCAAGAAGAAAAAGAATCTGAAAAAAATGAGGATAGAATAAGGAACCTCTGGGACAACTTCAAGTGTACCAACATTCACATCATAGGGGTGGCAGAAGGAGAAGAAAAAGAGTAAAAATTTGAAACCTATTTGAAAAAAATAATGAAAGAAAATTTCCCTAACTTGGTGAAGGAAATGCACATGTAAGTCTAGGAAGTACAGAGAGTCCCAAACAAGATGGACCCAAAGAGGCCCTCTCCAAGACACATTATAATTAAAATGTCAAAGGTTAAAGACTAAGAGAAAATCTTAAAAGCAGCAAGAGAAAAAGCAGTTAGTTGCCTACAGGGGAGCCCCCATAAGACTGTCAGTTGATTTCTCACCAGAAACTTTGCAGGCTGGAAGGGATTGGCAAGAAATACTCAAAGTGATAAAAAGCAAGGACCTACAGTCAAGACTACTCTACCCAGAAAAGATATCATTTAGAATTGAAGGACAGATAAAGGGCATCCCAGACAAGAAAAAGTTAAAGGAGTTCATCATCACCAAACCAGTATTATATAAAATGTTATAATGTCTTCATTAAGAAGATAAAAAATATGAACAATAAAATGGCAATACATATCTATCAACAATTGAATCTAAAAAATAAAATAAACAAACAAGCAGAACAGAAACAGAATCATAGATAAGGGGAATGTTTTGATGATTGCCAGATGGGAGGGAGATCAAGGGGATAGGTGAAAAGGTGAAGGGATTAAGAAGTACAAATTGGTAGCTACAGAACAGTCATGGGGATGTATAGTATAGCACAGGGAATAGAGTAGTCCAAGAACACATATGCATGACCCACGGACATGGACAACGGTGTGGGGATTGCCTGAGGGAGTGGTGGTGTCTGGGTGGAAGGGGACAAAGAGGAAAAATTCTGTAATAGTATAATCAATAAAAATAATTTAAACAATTTTTAAAAAATGTCTTCTAGAAAATAAAGCAGCACAATTGAAGACTTGCTCAAATATGCAAGGAAGAAATTGAATTTAGATTTTAAGTGGCTGAACTTTATATATAAATAAATGATTAATTTTAAATAATATTTTTTAATTGTGTAACTTTCAGTAGCCAGTAATTATTATTTATTTTATTAACCTCCATTGGTGGCTTAGTTTTTATATATTTTACTTCATTATTGATATCAACAAAAGAAGAAAACTATTTGCCACAAAAGAGGTAAATGTGAAATCAAGCCCTTTTGCTAAACTTTAATACTGCTGATTCAACTCCCATATTGGCTAGGATGAAACTGATGAATGGCTATGAATTTAATATTTTTAACTTCCACAGGTCATTGGGAAGTATGTCAAACATATCCCTTAAGGAAATATTAAATGTTCTCTCAGGCAATTGTGCCCTTTTATGTGTAC